>JAJIBD010024197.1:0-68229 GCA_021461705.1 Cryptotis parvus
TAGGACGATTACACTTGAAGAAATGTGGCCCACTGCCAGCAATTTCTATCTTCATTGTCTACGCACCAACATCCACATACAAAAGATGAAATTGAGAAATTCTACATGGAATTGGAGAAGTTCTAAAAAAAAGATCACACCTTCTACAAGATCATAGTCGGTGATTTTAATGCCAAGATAGGTCCAAGAAGATCGGCTAAAGTACTCCACATCGGGACCCATGGGCAAGAATAGAACTAACAGGGTGAGAGACCATCTGAGTTCATCAAGTCCACCAAGACCATTCATGGGAACTCACAGTTTCAGAAGGCTGAAGCCAAACGTTGGACATGGGAATCTTCTGGCGGACAGTTCCACAATGAAATTGACCACATCATCTTCAATGGACAGTTTTATCTGACCGATGTTGCTGTTGTCAACAAATTCCAAACAGGACCTGACCACCGTCTCCTTCGTGCAAAATTCTACTTCACACAACAGGGAGAAAAGGCTACAAAGTTTAAGAAGAGAACTCCCAGAACACCACCAACTGGGAACTCTTTGGCACCATTGCAGAAACATGGGAAGATACCATCATTGACGACATTGATGAAGAATACAACCGACTGGCTCAGCACCTCCATGATTGTGCGAAGAATGCTGAGAGAGAAAGACACAAAAGGACGCTTGTGTTCAGAAACTCTTAAGCTCGTTCGCTAACGTGGCAAGGCGCGAGTCTCAGGAGACCAAATGCTAATGTCCAAGCTTGCTAAATGGTGCAGAGAAGCGATAAAGGGAAGACCTCAAAGACAGAAGAGCAGAAATACTGGAAGATGCAGCAGAAGCAGGGAAAAGCATTCGCACAGCCCGCCTGTCCTTCGCCAACTATAAGACCAAGATGACTGCCCTCCGACGCCCTGATGGATCTATCACATCTTCCAGAAAGGCAATGGAGAAGATTATCCTTGACTTCTACTCAAATCTCTTTGATAGCCACATCCACCTGCCCACATACCAAATTCCACAGGATGGATATGTCATTCCCAACGTTCTCCCTTCTGAAATCCGACATGCCATCTTGTCGGTAAAAAGAAGGGAACAGCACCAGGCCCAGACAAAGTCAGACCCGAACACCTGAAGAATCTGCCATCAGTACTCATCAATATACTAGCTCGGCTCTTCACCACGCTACCTGTCCGAATGCAAGGTGCCCTCCCAATGGAAAACCAGCAGAACAGTTCTACTGTTCAAGAAGGGAGACATTCATGACATTGGCAACTATCGCCCCATCTGCCTGTTGACCGTCATCTACAAGCTGTTTACATGCGTCGTCCCTGAACAGGATTAGCAGAACATTAGATGAAGGACAACCATGCAAGCAAGCAGGATTCCGGAAAGGATTCAGCACAATAGACCATATCCACACAATAACCAATCTCATTGAGGTTTGTAGGGAGTACAACATGCCGCTCTGTCTCACGTTCATTGATGTAAAGAAAGCCTTTGATTCTGTGGAGACTGAAGCAGTCATCGAAGCCCTAGCCAAACAAGGTGTTTAAACCCAATACATCAAGATACTTCATGAGCTGTATTACGGATTCACCACCAGGATCTCACCATTCTACAAAGAAGTGATCATTAATGTGAAAAGAGGGGTCTCAACAGGGTGATACCATTTCACCAAAACTCTTCAGCGCCACCCTCGAGAACATCATGCAACAATTAGAATGGGAAGGAATGGGAGTGAAGATAGATTATCGGAAACTACACCACCTCCGCTTCACTGATGACGTCGTTCTAATAACACCAAACATTAGCCAAGCGGCACAAATGCTGGCTGACTTTGACCGAGAATATGGAAAGATAGGTGTACAGCTGAATCTAAAGAAAACCATGTTTATGAAGAATGAACTAGTTCCAGAGGCCCCATTCACTCTCAATGGAACAAACATCTCTGAATGCAGCAGTTATGTGTACCTAGGTCGAGAAATCAACATGATGAATGACCTAAAGCCTGAGCTGCGCAGGAGAAGAGAGTGGCATGGAATGCCTTCAAAGGCATAAAAGAAATAGCTAAAAAGGACAAAGAACCTCGGGCACCAGGCACATCTCTTTGACTCCACCATTCTCCCTGTATTAACATACGCCTCCGAGACCTGGGCCCTACGAAAGCAGGATGAGAATGCTATTCGGGTTCCCAGAGAGGAATCGAAAGAGCTGTGCTTGGAATATCATGCCTCACTCAAGTGAGAGAAGGAACTGAGTACTGAACTCCGTGGCTATTCCAGAATCAGGGACGCTGTCTCGTTTGCCAAGGCATCGAAAATCAGATGGGCTGGACATGTCATGCGATTTTGGAGACAACCGCTGGACTAGAGCCATTACCTACGGGATCCCACAGATGTCAAAAGATCACGTGGCCGCCCCACCTACAAGATGGTCAGACTTCCTTGTCAAGACCCTGAAGGAATGGTTTGAGGCTCTTCATATTCCTGAATCAACCAGATGCCATTCGGCTACATTGGCACTTGATAGTGTCCAGTGGAAATGTTACTCGCGCCTGCTCAAGCAAATCGATGAATCACGGATTTAAGTGATCAAGTGATCAAGTGAAACAGATATTCTCACAAAACATGTGAGAATCAAGAGTAAATAGAACATAACATGTATAATTTTGTGGATTAAGAATGCATTTAGTGGATGCTACAAGGTACAAAATGAATCAACAGATAAAATTTTTTAAATTAAGTATACAAAAATAAACACTTCAAGTTGATAAAATGCAAAAACAAAATTGAAGTGCTTCATGAAAATGTCAAGCATGATTAATATTTTGTAAGTTCTCCGCTTTTGGTAATTCATGACGAAGCATAGAACCTGCAATAGAAATAGAATCTGTAAAGAGTATAATTTAGTTGGACATCAGTCCCAGATACTATCTAGAATATGTTTAATATTGACTGGCAGGAGACCTTCTAATATTTAAGGGAAACCATTATTAACCAAAAATTTCAATTTACTAAACTCTCAGTAGTGTGAAAAAGAAATATGGCTTACTATAGTTAAAAATGAACTAATGTACTTATTTCCAAAGTATTCATTCTGGAATCGATCAAATTGAAAAGCAAATAAAAGCAGAGTTTAGTTAGGAACAGAGCTCACTAACACTAGCAATTAAGAAACTAAGTCAGGAACAAAGTAGAACATTAATTTCAAGGCAGTTGAAAAAGTTTGAATAGTGACTGTGTAATGTAGATGGTTCACAGAGGCAATGATAACTGAATCCTAAGGTGGAAAACAGGAGATATTGTGGGTCCACAGTACTCATCTTGGAGTATAATTAGATGACAGACTTCAGAATTTTCTATTTAAATTATATGTAATCATCATAGTGACTTTTAATATCCCTTTACAGAGTACCTTATGAACTCTGATTATCTCCTTCCATCACATCATTTTCCCACTGGCTATACTTACTTGTTTATAATTATTTAATGTACATCTATTATTCTTATCACCACTTTTCACAGAGGTTGATACAGTTTTTTTTCTGTGGTGCAATGATGAAACTTGGTGGGCATTGGGGAAACATCTTTCTTGCTTGATTATTGGTTATACTTCGTGATTATTATGGGGATCTTAAAGTAATTTAAATACCTTGGTCAGCATCAAGAAAGAAAGAATCAGTCAGGTAAACGAAGTTTCAGATTGTGAAATACCTGGAATACACATTGAAGATTCTGTGTGATTCCTTTTAAAATGGGTTGATGGGGGCCGGGAGTGATAGCACAATGGGTAGGGCATTTGCCTAGTGCATAACTGACTGCCACTGACCCGGGTTTGATCCCTGGCATCCCATATGGTCTCCCAAGCACCAACAGGAGTAATTCCCGAGTGCAGAGCTAGGGAGAAAATCCTGAGCTTTGCTGGAGTTGCCCAAAAAAAAAAAAAAAAACATGAGTTGATGTCTGTAAATCACCTTTATGTTCCAGTAAATTGCACAAAGGGTTGTCAGGAATGTTGTTATTTCAGTTACTTTACTTATTCTATTTCCATAATCTATTTCATATAGAATTTACGACAATAATTCCAAATTTAGGAATAAATTCCAATAATTTAAATAAATTCCAATACTTTAGGAATTCAAACAACCCCCTACTCCATGAGGGCCTATATAATCCACAACTGGACTTCCCCCTCGTCAGAACTCCACCCAGCAGACCAGCCTATCACAGCCTGGCTCATCGAGAGCCACCCTCAGCAGTCTCTTTTAAATCTGGCCCAGGTATGCTGATCCAGAGACTCTCAGACATTGGCCAGAGCTGCTACTGGCTCTCCCTGTGCCCAGCGCACACGAGGTACCCGGGAGGGATGGCAGGTTCTGGCCTTGGCCCGCAACCCCAGCAGAGCCTCGCAACAAGACAGATGAACCCCCACTCCATGAGGGCCTCCATTTTCCACATCTGGACTTCCCCCTCATCAGAACTCCCACCCAGCAGACCAGCCTATCACAGCCCAGCTCATCGAGATCCACCCTGCAGCAGTCTTTTTTAAATCTGGCCCAGGTATACTGATCCAGAGACTCACAGACATGGGGCAGAGCTGATACTGACTCTCCCTGTGCCCAGCCACTCCCAAGGCACCCGGGAGGGATGGCGGGTTCTAGTCCTGGCCTGCCACCCCAGCAGAGCCTTGCAATAAGCCAGACAACACCCCACTCCATGAGGGCCTCCATTTTCCACATCCAGACTTCCCCCTCATCAGAACTCCACCCAACAGACCAACCTATCTCAGCCTGGCTTTGCGTGGCCGCAGTGGCCACGCGGTTCATCAATAAATGCTGGTTTTAGAGATGACTACAAGAGTATGCTACCTGCACGGCAGAGCCGGGCAAGCTACCCGTGTTGTATTTGTATATATGCCAAATACCAGTAACAATTATAGACCTCATTCCCGATGGAATGGATTGAGGCTCTTTATGTTCCTGGAGCAAGCAGGTGCCCTTTGGCTCTACTTGCATGAGACAGAACATATGGAGATGTTAATGGTGCCCGCTCAAGCAAATCGATGATGAATGGGAAGACAGTGATACAGTGAATATTTACTTTACTAAAACTTTTTTTTTTTTGCTTTTTTTGGGTCACACCCGGCAATGCTCAGGGAGTTCTCCTGGCTCTGAACTCAGGAATCACTCCTGGTGGTGCTTGGGGGACCATAAGGGATGCCGGGATCGAACCCAGGCCGGCATGGCCAGCGCCGGGCAAGGCAAACACCCTACCTGCTGGGCTATCACCCGCCACAACTAAAAGCTTTTTTAATCTAAGTTTCTGATCTCCATTTCCCCAAAAACCATTGTACTCTTTCCCTATTTTACTTTAGCTTCTGTGTTTAATTATCACATATACTGTAGCACTTATCCGATAACAGTGTAGTTATTGATTTTTTCTTTCATAATTTTTCAGAGGGGCCAAGGATTATGTCTTTCTACATTTTTTATTCTAAACTCAGTGAATGACAATCAATGGCAGGTTCGTCCATAGAAATTAGCAAAAATTAATTAACCATATGTAATAAACTCAATAAAGCATTCATTTATCCAAAACTGTTATGGTTTTAAAAGTGCTAATAGATATTACATTATATTTTATTTTTTTATTACTGAATTTTATCAAAAAAAAAGGATTGGGATGAACTCAGAGCCATGGCAGAGCCTGGCAAGCTACCCATGGTGTATTTGATGTGCCAAAAACAGTATCAATGGACCTCATTCCCAACAAATGAGAATGTTACTGGCGCCCACTCGAGCAAATTGATGAACAGTGGGAAGACAGTGACAGTGAATTTTATCAAGTTGAGGACACTCTACTCTGCATTGTTCTCCTGAGTTTATCATGAGTAGGTGTTGAATTTTATCATAGCCTATTGTTGGGGCTGTCTGAGATTTCCAAAGGTAATGGGGTCCAGAGGTTCCCTGGTCACATTTGGAGCTGATACTGTCCCATCTGGTCAATGAATAAATAACCATGAGCCCAGTTTAGAAAATCTAAGTCTTTTTACATCCCACTTCACTCCATACCAACTGTTACACACCCACACATTGATCCACCCAAACTGCAAGAGATATAATTTATGAGGGTGCTGAGAACAGGGCATAGCTAAAGGTATATGCTGCTTATTCCTCCGACCATGAGGTAAAATCTGACTTCCCCTTATTGGTGCAAATACAGTTGGGTGGGATTCGAGCTAGGTAAGACAAAATGGAACATGTGCTGTCAATTGTTGAGGTACTATGCCAACCTAGAACTGACATTAAATAGAGGCAAAAGATACACAGACAACCCTTTAGTATGTTCTGTAATTCATAGTCTGAGGATGAAAAGAAAGAGAGAAATGGAAGAAATCAAGAACCGATGGACAGGGCTGGGAGTGGAGGAACCGGGGTTGGTGGTGGGAGATGGGCACTGGTGCGGGATGGGTGCTGCACACTGTTTGACCAAAACCCAAATATGAACTTTTTAATTTATATCTTTGTAATTTTAAAAATAAAAAAATTAAAATTAAAAAAAAATACCCAGTTGGGCCAATGCCCTGCTTCCCAAGTCTATTGATGTGCTAAGTCAGAGCTTTGCTCTTCTCTCTCCTAGGCTAGTAAACTATCATTTCAATAATATTTCAAGTATCTTGTATAAGTGTGGTAAGAGAGGCAGGCATATATAACTACACCTGAGATTAAATATATAGGATGATATTTCTTGGGAGATCACTTTGTATGATCTAAAATGTGCTCCCCTTCCCAGATTGATCATTTCCATCCCCCTTCAGGATCTGATCTTCAACAGAAGTCTTGCTCTGCTCCAAGGCAAGTCTTAAGAGCTCTGCTGCAACACAATTTATGGCTTATCTTAGGTTGTTCTGACCTCTAGGTGTTCTCACCTTTGCTCTAAATTTGGGTCAGAGCAGGACTTACTCTAAAAGTTGTCCCAATCAAAGTTAAGGGTGAACTCTTCTCCTGGTACCACCCAGTCCCTCTTAGAAATCCTCCTTTTTATGGCATATGAAGAATCAGATAAAATCTAAATGGTCCTGAGGGTTATAGTTGTAAAATATGACAAAAATTCAGGAGTAAATAACTTAGAATAAATAACTCACATGCATTGCCCAACCACTTTTGTGCTCATACAATGTTGCAGTGAGATCTCTATTGGTTGGAGGTACAGAGATAAAATTTCTCAAGTAGAATGAAATTAACTGGAGGAGCATTGCTCTTGCTGTCTCATGGCATTAAGCAGCACATGGCCTACTTTTATTTTATATATATATATAATAAAAGGAGGCCATTTATATATATATATATATATATATATATAATAAACGCACAGACTGACGTCACTTACAGAGAACAAAGAAGTCAGGGGTGCATTCTACTGTATGTTTGGGTTTTCACCACCCACACATTCCTGAAAACAAGTGTAAGAAGGCAGATTAATGCTTAACATTCAAACTAGAAAATGAGACAATGGATGAGTCGGTAATGGAGAGCTTAAGGTTGTGTGCTATGGATAACGTATAACTAGTGATGATGAGTAACTAGCGAAGGAGAAGCATGCCTGCATTTTTCCTGAGTCAGACTCACAGGCATCAGCCTGCCCACCTAGTATGCCTCTCACTTGCGAGGGCACTGCCCCAAGACATTTGACCTCTCTGCTATTATACCAAGAATACAAGAGCAAATCTCTTAGCATAAGCATATGCAAAACACTTGTAGTAAGGAGACAAACAATTCCTCACTAGCAGTACAAAAATCCACAGCTAGCAAGTAATCTGGCAGTCTACAACTTTGGAAATGGTCATGAAATGTCAGCCCTTTATCAAGTTGGCATATTAAATAAAACTATGTTTTCAAGGGGTTTTGTTCTTTTTGTTTGGGGTCATACCTGGAAGAACTTAATCCTGGCTCTTCACTCAGGTATCATACCTTGCAAGTTTCAGGGCACCATATCTTGTGCTGGGAATAGAACCTGAGGTCGAGCAAATGCATAGCAGGTGGTTATATATGCCTTTCTCTAAAAGCTAGATAAAAATAGCAAGTATTTATATATGCCTGTCTCTCTTACCAGTATACCCACTATATTGTCACTCTAACCACTGGTATGTTAGATATTCTGTAGAGGATTCTAAAAAATTAACAGGGCTAACCACCCATACCATACCTACCAATCAGGGAGTTCAATCTCTCTCTAATCTCTTCAGATCTTAATATAAATTTGCAAATCTAGAAGAATCCTACTTAGTAGTGTTTAAGCCCTTTCTGTATTGCTAGGTGTTGTTTGCTAATCTTTCTCTGAGAATTTATCCATATATACAATGAAGTACTGATCTCTGATTCTTATTTTTCTTACTATCTTGGTCTAACTTTTTCATCAGGGTAAGACTAATTTTGTAGAATGAGTTGGAAATTATTATGTTTCTTTTCTGGAAGCATTTGTTAGGAACTGACATTGTTTCATCTAAAATTGTTTGATAGATTCAACAAAGAAACATCTGGGACTGAACTCTGTGACACATTTAAAAATTGCACTTAAAGTACTTTATAGAATAGTTTTATTACATATGTTCAAGCTGATAGGGCAAGGTACCAGAATATAAACCAAACTTCTCTTACCATCTTTGAATACAATATGGTAAGATTTTTATTTCAAATCTGTTTAATTGGACAGTGTGTTTAATGAATACTTTGGTATTCAATTGTTTGTATGCTGTTACATTGTTCAGTTAAAATGAAGTATTTGGGTTATCAGTCTGTTGTCTGCTGTTAAAATACTATTACACTATGGCAATAGCAAGTATTTACTATTTGAGTACTGCTACTGGACTACATTTTGAGTAGCAGTGGTATACAATTTAAGGTAAAATAAATCAAGATACTTTTATGACTTATAATCTGAAGTACTAAAATCACTAAAAGGGAGGCTCTTATGTTAAGTTGGGGGTATCATTGTCTTAGTCTATTTGTGGTGTAAATGAAAATATCCTAGAATGGGAAATTTATTATAGGATTAAATTTATTCTAAGATTAACATTTCTTTTTCACTTTCTGCAGACTGAAAGTTCAAAATGCCAATAGATTCAGTATCTGCTGAAGACAAGTTTCCCAATTCACATAAAAAATCTTTTTACTCTTTGGTAAGGTTTTTGGTCAGGGATCGTCTAAGCAGTGATTGGGGACTGTCCACTATTATTGATTCTTGGTTAGTTAGTTGAGTGCTAGGGCACATGTATTGTGACTGCTTCTGGTTTGTGGTAATGGAGACCACCTGAGTCACCCTTGCAGGGATCAGAAGCCAACAGGTCCACACTTGAAGATTTTCAGACTTTTGGGTCTTTACTTCATTATGTCCCAGGAACCTATGATGCTGCTGTTCTAACTGGAACTAGACGCATACTTAGCATTTTTGCCTAGTCAATTATTCACAAATTCATTGTTGTCTAAAAGCAGGATAAACTAAACATGTTTATTTCACTGATTCCAGTTACATGAGCCCTCCATGAACATGAAATAAATTATTTTCTTTTATTAATTAATGTCTTGTTTCATATTTTATGGTAAGATGAAAGAAGTGATATGGGACAAAGAGAAAAAAATAATCCCATGTACAACTATGGTTATAGCTATCTACACTTTGCTTTTATAAGGGGGAAACACAAAACAATATTTATTTGCTCTCTGAATTTATGGATTCAAGGAAGTAAATGAACGAAAACATTGTACACACTACATTGTCAGTAACAACATATATTTAGTCAGAGTACTCAACAGAAAAGCTGCAGTATGGAATGGTATCCGTTTGAGATTTTATTTCAGTAAATTTAAAATGATATTGCATAAAACATTGGAAACAGACACATTCATACACACATTTATTAACAATCTCATCCAGTGGGAAAGAAGAGAAAAATTTACAAATTTAGAACCATAGAGTTTAGATCCTCTAAACTTTGTGTGTGTGATATATATATATATATATATATATATACCTAAAAGATCATTTTTCTTTTAAATTCTTTTAAATTAGTTCATAGTTTAAAAGGTCAAAATCAAATTAAATTTATATATTTTTATTTTTATAATTTTAGCAGCAAATCTTATATTTTAGATAATAGAATATAGACAAAATTGTTTTTAAAAAGAACAGACAAGTTTACAAAAAATATCAAAACTAGATGTTTTAAAACTATTCTAAATAAACTTGTTTCTTGTTCCTATTTCTTATTTAAAATAAAAAACACAAGCAGAGTACTGGAATAGTGTATCGTTTATTTAAAGGATAAGTCTATAGATTTTTAAGAGATATAATCTTTTGTACTGCATAAAGCTGGAAAAATTGAGGCAGTAAAATGGTATGACTCTACTGTAACCGAACCAAACTAGACTAAATTTATTTATTAATAACACAGAAAATTGGGGCCGGAGCGATAGCCCAGCGGGTAGGGCATCTGCCTTGCACTGCAGCCAGCCTGTGTCGGCCCAGGTTCGATCCCCAGCATCCTATATGGTCCCCGAGCACTGCCAGGAGTAATTCCTGAGTGCAGAGCCAAGAGTAACCCCTGAACATCGCCGGGTGTGACCCAAAAGGCCAAAAATAAAATAACACAGACAATTATAACTTAAAAACATAAACAATAGTTATATATTTAAATTTCTGAAGGGTCTTTGGAGGACAATCCATTTTTAGTGTTTTAAAATGGACAATTATATAGATACACATGTTTATATAATTCTAAGACTAATTCCTTACATGTCCCCAAAAAATCTGAGTTTTACAAATTAGTCATTATGCAAGACCTAGGAAAATATTTTTGAATGATGAAAAAAATGAGTAAAAATAGATTAGAAAAGAGCTTTATATCTGAAAATTCTAGCCATAATATTTTTAAAAAAGTAGAATTATTTTTAAAGACATGTTAAAAAAGAGAGATATGAAAAGGTTGCTAAGAAAATATCCAGCAGTTTGTTGTTAACAGGAAAGGCAGGAAGGTGTTGGGAGTGGCAGTTTTCCTTGGAGCATTGGAGCTGGCTAACTTAAAAGGCAGCTTTTATACTTCAAGGGAAGTTCTGGTATACAATTCTGTCTAGCAGGATGATAAATTTAATAGCAAATTTCAAGCTATAATTCTTTCATTCTTAGAATATACAGAGTAAGGAAAGGACTAAGACTCAATAAGAACAATACTAAAATAATTTTTAATTATATTCAAATAAAGTCATGACAAAATTTAGACTTTTTACATAGGTTCAGTACACAAAATTAAAACCATAATTAGACTCATTGAAGAAAAATAATAGTTTCACAAATGTTTATGTCTAATAGAGATTTTCCAAATTATATATGTTATTTTTAGTATTTAAGTCATCCTATTTTATATTAACAAGCATTTGTCATTAGAAAATAGGGTTGCTTACACTAGTGTCTCTAAACTCAATTGGTTTATCTATTTTTTAAAGTATAACTTTGAACTTCTATCAGTTTTGCTCTTTTATTTCAACATACATTAATTTGCTTATAATTGTTATAACATTCATAATACTTAATAATGTCCATGCACTTGCCATCTTTGGTATATAGTTTCTTATTGTGATCAGAAGTAAACAATTCAAATGAATTTTCTTAGTTATCTAAACTCTGTAGCATTTGTCTGTTTCAATTATGAGACCCAGAGAGTCTGCAAAATATGTGATAATTCACCACATATACTGTCACATCCAAAATAATAAGAACAACCAGTATTGGCACTAATGCAGAGGAAAAAGGATTCATTCATTGGTGGGAACACTGACAGGTTCAGTTTTCTTTTTAAAAAACATTACAGACATTCCTCAAAAAACTAGAAATTGAGCACCTGTAACATTTCTGGGAATATACCCTAGGGACTCCAACACACACAGCAGAAATGCCACCTGCACTTTAAAGTTCATGGACAGCACTAGAATCTGGAAACAACCTGAGTGACCTAGAACAGACAACTGGACAAAGAAACAATGGCATATCTACACAATGGAATACTATGCAGCTGTTAGAAAAAAAATGAAGATATGAAAATTGCTTGTAAATGGGTGGACATGATGAGTATCATGCTGAGTGAAATGAGTCAGAAGGAGAAGGACAGATAGAGAATGACTGAAGTCATTTGTGGTTATAAAAATAATATGAGATAAAATACAAGGCCAGGAAAAACAGAGGAGAGGAGGACTGATTAATGATTGGAAACTCCACATAAATGTGTTGGTCCGAAGGACAGTTTAAGATAGGGAAGGTACCAGTATGACAATAAAAAGTTGAAAATCATCACTTTGGACATGAACTGAGTATTGCAAGTAGCTAAAGAGATATACCTTGTAACCTTTCAGAATCTTTATTACTACATACCAAATGGGAAGAGAGAGGACAGAGAGAGAGAGAGAGAGAGAGAGAGAGAGAGAGGACAAGTTGTCATAGAGGTTGTGGCGGTGGGAGTGGGAGGGAAACTGTGGACATTGGTGGTGGGAAGTATGCACTGGTCAAGGGACAGGCGTTAGAATATTATATGACTGAAATATAATCGCTAATGACTTTGTAAATGTGAGTCTCACTGTGATTCAATTAAAAGTATTAACAACAGCAACAATAAAAAAGATGTGATAATCATTGACTGCAAAGATTGGAAAAGATGAGTTTACAATTGAACACATTTTGCCACATGTCTACATTTTAGATATAACATATGAAAATAAGTCTAAGATCACATAATTGATAGATACAGCAGGAGATCAGGTGGAGAGCGCAGGTAATTTTATTTTATTTTTATTATTTTAAATATTTTATTATACCACCACGAGATATACAATTACAAAAATTACAAAAAAAGGTTTGGGTTTCGGTCTTACAGTGTTCTAGCACCCTTCCCTCCAGCAGTGCCCATTTCCCACCACCAATGTCCCCAATTCCTCCCCCTCCCCCAGCCTGCCTCTATGAAAGGTTCTTTATCTCTTTTCTCTCTTTCTCTTTCTCTCTCTCTCTCTCTCTCTTCCTTCTCTTGCACATTGTGGGTTGTGATACATACATTTAGAGGCTATCATGTATATTTTTTTTTTCCTGTATTTAGTGCTAAGTTCTAGGTTGGTATTATCACTTTCAGAAATTATTAACACACTGTTCCATTCTCTGTCCTACTTAACCTCTGATTCCCACACATGTTTGTGGTAATTTCCACCTTTGACAAGACCTCCTGATCCATGTTTTGCCTGACATTGGATATTGGTACCATTTTCCCCCCCCCACCGCACTAATAATATAAATACATATATATATATATATATATATATATATATATATATATATATATATATATATATATATGTGATGCAAATAAATGTAGTCATTCTATTTTCTGTACCAGGTCATTTTTAAATCTCCACCAGTGGAAGAGGTAGCCATCAGAATGTAGAAGGGGATGGCTGGTGGTGGAATGTGGCAGTAGAAAAGAAGCCCTAAGTGCTCTCCTCTCTCTCTCTCTCTCTCTCTCTCTCTCTCTCTCTCTCTCTCTCTGTCTCTCTCTCTTTCTCTCTGTCTCTCTCTCTCTTTGTCTGCACATGCTCTCTGGATTTACTCACCTGATCAGGTCTGGCAGCATGCCCAGACACAGGGCCCAATACAAGTAGGCCACACCAGGCCAGTCAGTGGAGGTATAGGTACAGGCTGAGCTCAGAGGCCCAGGTTAACTCAGGTATGCCCGGCATGGCTCAGGAACAGGCAGCCCTTGGATACCCCAGTAATGGCAAGGTACTGAGTACAGGAGTCTCAACTATGTGCACAGGGCCATGGTCATTGACTAAGTAATACCAGGACAGGATGACAGTAACTGCTGTGGTAGAGTTCGGATGCCCAGCGGCAGGTACAGAGCATAGGGAACTTGCCCAGGTGCGTGTGATTGTGCCTGGAGACTGGGAAGTCATGCATGGGACAGAGAGAGCAGTGCAGGGACAGGACCTGGCCATCGCTCAAGGGAGAGGAGTAGACTGTGTGGGACAAGACAGAGAAGTTGTTCACAAGACCAGGCAGCGTCAGGGACAGGACTGGTGGCATTGTTCACAGGCATGAGAGGCCTGGACATCTTGAACCATCTATCTATTCTGCACATTAAACTAACTTTCAATCTTCCAAGGTTTATGTGCATATCTTTCATACAATTTTCAAGAACCTACCAGCACAAGAAAATTAATTTTTGCTTTAACATTATAATTATAGTCTTGATGTAAATTTACAGATTGTAATGTTTAATAAAGGATGTTCAAAACAGGCCTACAAAATTCTTGAAAATTTAAGTTCTTGCAAGTTTTTTGAACTGACTCCAACATTCCTCTGGCTTTCTCCAATATGGGGGCTTACTCATCCTTTTCTTCTTTTCTTTCTACAGAAACATTTTAAACACTTTGGACTATGCCTAAAATATCTCCTCAAAGTCTCCACTTCCATTATAATGTCCACTTTATTTTTATTTTTCAGGAATTCTAACTGATTTGAACAATTAATGAGCAATGGGGATGTGCTAATGTTTTCTCACTCTAGCACAGGCATAAAGAGCTGCTAGAATATTGGATGGGTACTTCTAAATAGTCAACTTACTGGGTACTGATACTCTACCAACACTGTGTAAAAGGTGTGTCATCTTAGAACCAGCATGATGGTAGTTTCCACAACTCTTAGGAGACATAAAGTTAAGTTAAATTACTTGATTTTGATTTTTAGAGAAGAAAAAGCTTGTAGCTAAAAGTCAATCATCAGTAGAGGGATGGAATTTACCCTCAAACTGTAGCTTTTGTTCCCCTTAATTTTCCTTTTGGAATTTTCCTAAAGAGAAAACATTCACAGCAGTTTGAATAATAACCTGCTGCTTCAGCTAAATAACAGTGTCAGAATCTATGAGTTATAATGCAACATTAAGGAGTATAATGACAGTTATTCTCCAGAGGACCTTTCAAAATCACAATGAAGTTAGGGAGCAATTTGTTGAGGCTCCTTCTCTGCCAGTTGCCAAAGCATTAGCATTCCATCTGCTAGACAGTGGGATTAGCATCTCCCTAGTGAAGTTGTTAATGGCAGCTTTCAAAAAGACCATCAGTACTTTGCAAAATCTTTAGGAAATCAAGACTACATCAACTTCTTTACACACAAACAGACACACACACACTCACAAATACATGGTGGTCTTTTCCCCTTGCTGATTTATATTTGTATGCATTTGCTTTAACATCATTTATTTGCTTTAGATGATAAATGACAGCATCATTATAGACTAATTTTTCCACTTGACAGATTGGGTACATTGTTATTAAATATTTACTCCTCTTAACCCCAGAGAACTGATATCGTTATATGTTAGTACTTTACAAAAGCTTTTCCAAGCTGAAGCATTTTGAAGAATGAGAAATATATTTCACATGCCTTTTATGGGCAAGCATGTTTATAATGCCTTTCATCCATCTTCTTTGATTCACACTATGATATTTGGGTTATTTGCAGGCTATGTTGCAAATGCAGTTTTTTGCACTGTACCTGAAAATCACTTTTTATTATTGGTTAGTAAGAGTCTAATATGTTTGAGTAATTACCGAAGGAACTCTTATCTCACTGATTAGAAAATTGACTGATACATATACAAATAGATGCTCAAATAACGCATGTCTACTTAAACTTAGGAAATGATGCTTCTGCCAAGTATATTCAGAATATATTGAGATAGAAAAAGTGTTCAGCAGGTGAATTTTTTAAATTAAATCCCTAGGCTAACACTACTAGGGCTTTGCATCCAAGTAGTACTAGAATAGAGACAGATTCACAGTTTAGCAACTAATTTTTAATTTTTTTATTATAATACTATGAGATATATAATTACAATGATGTTCATGTTTGGGTTTCAGTCATACAGGGTTCCAGCACACATCCCTCCACCGGTGCACACTTCCCACCACAAATGTTCCCTGATTCCCTCACTCCCCCAGTCTACCTCTATGGCAGGCACTTTGCCTTCTCTCTCTCTCTCTCTCTCTCTCTGTATGTATGTATGTATGTATGTATGTATGTATGTATGTATGTATGTATGTATGTATGTATGTATCTATCTATCTATCTATCTATCTATCTATCTGTCTATCTGTCTATCCGTCTATCCGTCTATCCGTCTACCCATCTATCCGTCTATCTGTCTATCTGTCTGTCTATCTGTCTGTCTATCTGTCTATCTGTCTGTCTACGTATCTATCTATAATCTATATATCTATCATCTATCTATCTCTATCTCTATCTCTCTTCCTTCTCTTACACATTGTGGCTTGCAATACATACATTTAGAGGTTATAACCTCTAAATTCAATGCCTATATTCAATGCTCAATTGTAGGCTGGTATTATTACTTTTTGACAATTCTTATCACACTGTTCCCTTACCTGTCTTACCTAACCTCTGACTCCCACACATTTGCAGATTCCACCCACTGAACAAAACCTCCTGATCCATTTAACTAAAATCATCTGACTGATTATGGAAAGAACCTTAGTTTCTACATTTTATTTCTTTCACCCTAACATTTATTTTTTTTTGTTTGTTTTTTGAGTCATACCTGTTGATGTGTAGAGGTTGCATCTGACTCAGCAGACAGGAAATAGTCCTGGCAGTGCTCAATGGGATGCTAGGGATTTAACCCAGGTCATGTGCAAGGAAAATGCCATACCTGCTATACGATCTCTCCAGCCCCCAACCTGATAATTTTTGTCAGTTGATCACTTGATCACTTGACATCCTGTTATTCAACAATTTCTTTGAGTGGGTGCCAATAACGTTTGCTTTTTGAACTTATCATGTGCCAGTGTAGCCCAATGGCATCTGCTTGCTTCAGGGATACTAAGAGCCTCAAACAGGGCCTTGATTCATTCAGGGCCTTGACAAAGAAGTCTAACCATCTTGTAAATGGGCAGCCATGTGATCTTTTGACATCCTGTGGGATCCAGTTGGTAATGGCTCTAGTTTAGTGGTCATCTCCAAATCACATTACATGTCCAGCCCATCTGATTTTTCAACGCCTTGGAAAATAGACAGTGTCCCTGACTCTGGATCATCGATGGAGGTTGGTCTCTGGATTCATTCTCTCACTTGAGTGAGGCATGATATTCCAAGCATAGCTTTTTTGATTACTCTTTGGGAGGCCCGAATAGCGTTCTCATCCTGCTTTCATAGGGCCTAGGTCCCTAAGGTATATGCTAAGCAGAGAGAATGATGGAGTCGAAGAGATGTGCCCAGAGATGGAGGTTCTTTGTCCTTTAGCTATTTCTTCGATGCTCTTGAAGGCATTCCATGCCCTCTCTTCCTCCTACACAGCTCAGGTTTTAGGTCACTTATCATGTCGAGTTCTCAACTAGGTAGACGTTTGTTCCGTTGAGAGTGAATGGGGCCTCTGGAAGTAGTTCATTTTTCATGAACATAGTTTAGTTGGGATTCAGCAGTAGGTCTATCTTACCATATTCTCAGTCAAAGTAAGCCAGAATCTGTGCCTCTTGGCTAATGTTTGGTGTTATTAGAGCAATGTCATCAGCAAAGCAGAGGTAGTGTAGCTGCCAACCATCTATCTTCACTCCCATTCCTTCCCATTCTAATTGTCACATGACATTCGCGATGGTTGTGCTGAAGAATTTTGATGAAATGGTATCACCCTGCTGAACCCCTCTTTGACATCAATGATTACTTCCTTGTAGAATGGTGAGATCCTGGTGGTGAATCTGTAATAGATCTTGATGGTATTGGGGTTGAACACCCTGTTTGGCTTGAGCTATGATGACTGCTTAGGTCTTTACAGAATCAAAGCCTTTCTTTAAATCAATGAACTTGAGACAGCGCAGAGTCTTGTACTCCCTACAAACCTCAATGAGCTTGGTTATCATATGGATATTGTCACTGTGCTGAATCCTTTTCAGAAGCCAGCTTGCTCGCATAGTTGTCCTTCATCTGATGTTCTGTCAATCCGGTTCAGAATGACTCGAGTGAACAGCTTGTAGATGATGGACAACAGGCAGATGGGGCGATAGTTACCAAAGTCATGGATGTCTCCCTTCTTGAATGTAGAACTGTCCTGCTGATTTTCCATTGGGAGGACACCTTGCATTCTGACAGGTAGCTTGTGAAGAGCCGAGCCAGTGTACTGATGCGTACTGATTACAGATTCTTCAGGTGTTCAGGTCTAACTTTGTCTGGGCCGGGTGCTGTTCGCTTCTTTACCCACAAAATGGAATCTCGGATTTCTGAAGGGAGAATGTTGGGAATGACATCCATCCTGTGGAATTTGATATGTGGGCAGGTGGTCATGGCTATCAAAGAGATCCGTGTAGGAGTCATGGATAATCTTCTCCATTGCCTTTCTGGAAGATGTGAGAGATCAATTAGGGTGTCAGAGGACAGTCATCTTGGTCTTATTATTGGTGAAGTTCAGGCGGGTTTTGCAAATACTTTTTATCAGCTGTCGGGAACGCTGCTGGGGTCCCTGACAGTATCAGGACAGAGGATCTCTTCTACTTCCGAGGGGGCCCGCAGAACAGATGAAAACTCACGAGTCCGGTGCAGTTCCAAAAGGCTTTTAATAGGACAAAAGCTCTTCCACAGCATTCCAGTATAATGAACAAACTCTAGCTCTGGCCCAAACTTAGACCATACAAGAGCCTAAATCTCCCACCAAAAGAGAGAGGGATCTCACCGAGCTGAGTCCTACCAGAAGAAGGAGCAAAAGGCCAAAGAGCAAAAATCCAAAAGCAAAAGCAAAAAGTCAAGGAGCCAAAAGCCACAGGAGCCAAAAGCCGAAAGCTAAAAGGCCAAAGCTGAAGGGTGAAGGGGCCTCAAGTCAGTCCCCTTATATACATCAAAGTAATCTGATTTGTGACAGGGAAGGTCATGTCAACAAAGAACCCTAATCAGAGTGTAGAAGAGCAGTGCCACACCCTATTGCAGGTATAAACAAAGGTTACACCAAGGACTAATCCTGAGATTATCTCTTATGTAAAACACTGGAGAGAGAGGGGGCTGGTATAAAGTAATACATCTTAACTTCATGAGCTTCATGTAATCTTGATGGTACCCACAAGGTCCTTCTTATTATTATCTGTACCAGGGTGATTCTGAGTATCTTGTTCTCGTGTACTGAAAGGGTCACACCTCGCCTGCTTAGAGCTAACTAGTATGATCCTTCCTATAGTCTTCCTATAGTCTCAATGTAGCCAGGGTGGTAGTCTCCTGGTAAATTCTAACTGTCCCACGCTGGGTGCAGTGGGTATAAAGAGGAGCTGTGCCCAATCTAGAAAACATAGAAGTCTTAGTAGATGTATAATTCAGAAGTTATTCAATCAAGGTGACTTCTGTAAATGCCACACCCTCTAGCAGTGTTTACATAGAAGAGAGGTCTCATTAGAATGAACCTTGACTTAAATAGATTAAGCTGGGAGTGGGCAAAACAACAAAACTCCTAGAATAACTAAACCTGTCCTCCAACACTTGGCTTCTGTTGAATCGGCCAACATTTCTTCTCTTCTCTCTTTGAGGCCTTCCTTTATCACTTCTCTGCACTCTTTTGAGACTTGGACATTAGCATTCTGTTGCCTGAGGCTTGCATATTCCTGTGTTGCTAAATGATCTTGAGAGTTTTTGAAGACAGGCATCTTTTTGGTCTTTTGGTGTTCTTCACACAATCATGGAGGTGCTGAACCCGTCGGTTTTATTCTTCATTGATGTCCTGGTCAATGATGCCATCTTCCCATGTTATCACAATGGTGCCAAAGAGTTCACAGTTGGTGGTCATTGCCAGAGATCTCTTCTTAAACTTTGCAGCCTTTTCTCCTCATTGCGTGAAGTAGAATTTTGCACAAAGGAGATGGTGGTCTAATCCTGTTTGGAATTTTGGGACAACAGTGACATCGGTAAGGCAAAACTGTCAATTGAATATAATGTGGTTAATTTCCTTGTGGAACTGTCCACCAGGAGACTCCCATGTCCAATGTTTTGATTCAGCCTTTTGGAACTGTTCATTCCACATGAATGGTCTTGGTGGACATGATAAACTCAGATAGTCTCTCACCCTGTTCGTTCCATTCTAGGCCATGCGTCCCATGTGGAGTTCTTTGGCCGATCTTCTTGGTCCTATCTTGGCTTTAAAATCACCGACTATATATAATCTTGTAGAAGGTGTGATCTTCTTTATAGAACTCCATCAATTCCATGTAAATTTCTCAATTTCTTCTTCCTTGTATGTCAATGTTGATGCATAGAAATGAAGATTTAAACTGCCGGCAGTGGGCCACATCTCTTCAATTGTAATGCTCCTATCTGGTTTCTTAGGCATTCAAATGTATCAATGCTCATGGCCAGGTTTGTGTTGACAAAGACACCAACACCACCGTTGCCTCTTTTTGTCATGTGTTCCAAGGAACAGTTCTTCTCCAGTGTCAAAAACGGAGTGATGCTATTGATGCCTCCTC
Organism: Cryptotis parvus; assembly: GCA_021461705.1. Classification (NCBI taxonomy): domain Eukaryota; kingdom Metazoa; phylum Chordata; class Mammalia; order Eulipotyphla; family Soricidae; genus Cryptotis; species Cryptotis parvus. The sequence goes on from JAJIBD010024197.1 coordinate 20,525, forward strand.
ATCTCAGTCAGACCAACGATGTCTTACTTGATCTTTCGCGCTTGCACCATCAGGTCCTGGATCTATACTTCTGATGCCAGCACACTTGCTTTGGACATACAGAGAGTGTCCTTCTTCATTTTGGCAGACTAGCTTGGCCCTGAGATTTTATCAACCTCTTCTTTTTCATCCTTCTTAGTAGAGCCGTATTAAGGGCTCTTTGAGGGTCAGGGAAATAAACATTGTTATTACTGGTTTGGGCATATTGAGTACGCATTGGACAGCTTGCTAGGCTCTGCTGTGTGGGTGGTATATTCTCAGTCGCTTGTCGGGCTCTCTGAGAGGGGTTGGTATAAGACTTTTGGTAATTTGGAGATAAATTGCATGGCAGCAAGCGGCCGCATGCAACCGCATGCAAATTAACTGGTAGCTACTCTGTCTGGTGTATCTGCATCTGTGGGTAAAGCATTCCTGGACTTGAAATACTTTCCTCTGAAGGGTGAGTCTCTGAAGGGTGGGTCTCTGTAGGTGGAGTCTCTGATGAGGAGGGTTAGAGATTGGCTTAGTCTCTTGGGTTGAATTCTGACGAGCTGTGGGTATGAATGATGAAAATCGCTTTCAGCATGGTTTGAGAGTTCCTCTGGGTTCTTCTGAAGCTCTATTGGGATTGTGGACTTGGGCTGGAAGTCGCTCTCAATGCCTGACCCCTCGGGTCAGTGGAGTGCAAGGAGTGCAATAGGGAGAGCTGGTAGCGGCTCTGCCTGTTGTATTTGCATCTTAGTTGGTGGAGCGATTTGTCAGGTTAATTCCAATAATTTTTTGTACAGATCAATTTTGAATGTTTTGATCTTATACCATTAAGTAACTGTTAACAAATTTTCTCTTTTTTTGAGAAAAAAATTGAGATACACAGTTATAAAGTTGCTCATTTTGGGATTTCAGTCATACAGTATATACAGCTGCTCCGCTCAGCCCCACATAAAATGAGCGGAGCAGCTGTATTTATTGTATGACTTTCTTCTTTCTTTCTTTCTTTTTCTTTCTTTCTTTCTTTCTTTCTTTCTTTCTTTCTTTCTTTCTTTCTTTCTTTCTTTCTTTCTTTCTTTCTTTCTTTCTTTCTTTCTTTCTTTCTTTCTTTCTTTCTTTCTTTCTTTCTTTCTTTCTTTCTTTCTTTCTTTCTTTCTTTCTTTCTTTCTTTCTTTCTTTCTTTCTTTTTTCTTTCTTTCTTTCTTTCTTTCTTTTCTTTCTTTCTTTCTTTCTTTCTTTCTTTCTTTCTTTCTTCTTTCTTTCTTTCTTTCTTTCTTTCTTTCTTTCTTTCTTTCTTTCTTTCTTTCTTTCTTTCTTTCTTTCTTTCTTTCTTTCTTTCTTTTTTTCTTTCTTTCTTTCTTTCTTTCTTTCTTCTTCTTCTTTCTTCTGTCTGTCTTCCTTCCTTCCTTCCTTCCTTCCTTCCTTCTTCTTCCTTCCTTCCTTCCTTCCTTCCTTCCTTTCTTTCTTTCTTCCTTCCTTCCTTCCTTCCTTCCTTCCTTCCTTCCTTCCTTCCTTCTTCCTTCCTTCCTTCCGTCCTTCCTTCTTTCCTTCCGTCCTTCCGTCCTTCCGTCCTTCCTTCCGTCCTTCCTTCCTTCCTTCCTTCCTTCCATCCTTCCTTCCTTCCTTTCCTTCTTTCTTTCCTTCCTTCCTTCCTTCCTTCCTTCCTTCCTTCCTTCCTTCCTTCCTTCCTTCCTTCCTTCCTTCCTTTCTTTCTTTCTTTCTTTCTTTCTTTCTTTCTTTCTTTCTCTCTCTCTCTTTCTTTCTTCCTTTTCTTTATTTCATTTTTTATCCTACTGCTTTCTTCCTTCCCTCATTTCTTGTCTCTTTCTTATTCTCACTCCCTTCTTCCCCTCCCTCCCTCCCTCCCCCCCTCTCCCTTTCAGAATTATAATTGTAATAGAAAGCAAAAGGTACCATGTAAATACATTTACCCACATTCACAATTCAGTTCTTGTCCAGAGTGATTTATTTTCAACCATTATCGTCTTACTGCTGGTCCCCTTCTTTATCCTAACTTGCCCTCTGCCTCCCACAAACGTGTTGCATAATTCCAACCATTAACTCACCCAACTGGTATTTTCATATTACTTTTAATATAGACAGAGTTTCAGTCAATTGACACAGACTACTTTCTTTTTTAGCCATAGAAGTAATATATATGCATTTTTTTATTTCAAGAAAACAGTTGCAAATCATTTTTAGTTTGAAAATATGACCTGTAGTAACAGATTAGTATGTGATCGCTTAATAAACTTGACAGTATATTTCCTGTCTTCCTAAAGTTCTTATCTATGGAAGACTTTTCCCTAAGATGTGGTAGAAAGTATCATCTTTAAATAGGATCTGGATTTGTTGCTCAACATTCAAGAAAACAATTGTTTCTTTTTTTCACTGCTCCATCATCATCAATATGTTATCGAAGGACATTTTGCCCACCTGCTATTAGTAAACTAAAGACAAAAGGCATAAAAGTATATATAAAATTCCCAGTATAATGTCTTAAGTGTAGCACACACATCCATTACATTCCATTGATATACCTGAATTATATGATTATACATGAACGAAGTATAGAAAAATTACCTTAAAATTGATGATGTACATTAAAAGGATCAAAATAGCTATATTTGTCTGTGTAGTGACACAATGTTTTTAGTGGTTCTAGTTATAATTCTATACATAAATAAATAAATTCCACCTTTCCTTTTTGTGCAAATAAAAATAAATAATTTAATTTGCTGATTTGTCATTGGTACTAATTAATTTATGTATTCATAAGTAAACCATGATAGCCAAAATCCACTTTCTGGAATTTTTTAAATAGTGTTTTTACCACTTGTTTTACACATGTCTTAGTAATTTGGAAGTCTCTAAACATAAATATGACAATTCTAACAGCATAATTTTGCAGTTTGAAATACAAAATAAATTTCTTTGTGCAAATAAAAATACTCCTATCTGCATGTTTTCCAATTTTTAATGTTATTATCATTATTTTTATTATTATTGTTGTTGTTGTTGTTGTTGCTATTATTACTTTTTGGGTCACACTCAGTTATGCTCAGGGATTACTACTGGCTCTACTTTCAGGAATTACTACTGTCCATGCTCAGGGGACCATATGGGGTGTCAGGGATCGAACCCCAGCACAGGGATGAAACCCCAACACAGGGATCATACCCTTGGCAAAGGAAGAGTCCCACCCTACAACAGTCTTTTTTTTTTTTTATAAGTATTTTATTATACTACTGTTAAATATACAATACAAAGATGTTTATATTTGGGTCTTGGTCATACAGTGTTCCAGCACCCATCCCTCAACCAGTGCCCATCTCCCACCACCAATGTCCCCAGTTTCCTTCCCCCTCCCTCAGCCCACCTCCATGGCAGGTTCTTTCTTTCCCTTTCTCTCTATCTCTTTCTCTTTTCCTTCCATTCCAGATTGCGGATTACAGAACATACATTAAAGGGTTGTCACGTGTATCTTTTTGTCTGTATTTAATGCTCAGTTCTAGGTTGGTATTAGTACTTTCGACAATTGTTAGCACACTGTTCCATTTTCTGTCTTACCTAGCCTCTGAGTCCCACATGTTTGTGATGATTTCCACCTTTGACAAACCTCCTGATACATGTTTCACCTGACCTTGGATATTGGTATCATAATACATACATATATATTTATGTCCTACAGCAGTTTTTTCAAGCCCAGCCAAGGCATGCCTGATCCAGAGACTCACATACACAGGGCAGAGCTGCTACCAGCTCTCCTGTGCCCAACTGATCACGAGGTGCTTGGGGAAGGTGGGTTCTAGCCCTGGCCAGCCATCCCAGCAAAGCCTTGCAAGAAGCCAGAGGAAAACCATGAGGGTTGCCATTTTCCACATCTGGACTCCCCAGTTCATCAGAGCTCCACCCAGCAGGAGAGCTGATCAGAAGCCCGGTTCATCGGAGTCCCACCCTACAGCAGTCATTTTCAAGCCCAGGTATGCCTAATCCAGAGACTCTCATAAACAGGGCAGAGATACTACCAGCTCTCCCTATGCCCAGTTTATCATGAGGTACCAGGAGGGAAGGCAGGTTCTAGCCCTGGCCCGCCATCCAGGCAGAGCCCTGCGGGAAGCCAGAGGAATGCCCACACCATGAGAGCCACCATTTTCCACATCCAGACTCCCAGCTCATCAGAGCTCCACCCAGCAAAAGAGCTGATAACAAGCCTGGCTCATCAATAAATGTACAAGATGAGAGATGACTATAAGAGTATCCCAACTGCATGGCATAGCCTGGCAAGCTACCTGTGTCATATTTGATATGCCAAATACCAGTTACAATTATAGACCTCACCCCCATGACAAGATGGAATGATTTGAGGCTCTTTATGATCCTGGAGTGAGCAGATGGCCTTGGGCTACACTGACATGTGACAGGACATATGGAGATGTTACTGGTGCCCACTCAAGCAAATTGATGAACAACCGGAAGTTAAGTGAAACAAGTGAAAGAAGCTTTCTGAATTTTCCCAGTGATCACTTTCACAAATTGTTAAAAAAAAACACATTGTGATGGACAAATAAAATGTAGCTAAATCAGGCACACATGCTTCATGGACACACATGATGCCTGAGCCTATGTGGCCAAGCACATATGGTACCTGAGCACATGTGTTTCCCGCATCTCCCCTCTTGAGATGTGTACTCTTTTTTACTCGCTCTCTCTGTCTGTGAGGTAGCCCCCGTTACGTCCTCCTTTGATCACGTTACTCTATCTTACTTTCTCTCTCCCTTCCCTTTCCTAAAACCTCCTTAATAAAATCTGTAAAACTTCAAAAAATGTAGTTAAATCAGTAAAATTGATGATGATAATAGAAAGGATATACTTGAAAGATTATCTTTACTTACTAATTCAATTGTTTAAAAAACTAATTCATTTAATAGCTTGAGGAAGATGATTCTAATTATTCACTTCATCTTTGTTTTTCATATCACTCTCTTAAAGTCAGAATTTGAATAGTAACTAAAAATAATACTTTCTTTTATTAAAAATATTTTATTTATTAAAATATTTTTTAGATTAGATATTTGAATATTATAATCTTAAATCAGTTCTGAGGAGAACTAATAACAGTCACACCTGTTTTGACTCAGCCTTAGAACTTTCCTAGGAATAATTTTATTAATAGATAATATTATAATATACAACTAAATTATGCCATTAAAACATTCATCAACTTCTATTAACCAATACTGTTATATATATATATCCAACAGTTATCGCCATACATTTTTCTTTCTGATCTACTGGTGGTTTTTTGAGTTAGAATAATTTCATGTGTTTTTATTCCTCTGGTGTTTAGGGCTTGTATTTAGAGTTACTAATGCTAACAAATGTTTCAGTTAGAATGCTTTAGTTAGAATGATTTAGTTAGAATTATTTTTATGGTTTTGTTTGAATCATATAATCACTTAGTTTGAATAATTTAGTTTGAAGTGATTACAGATGGAAAAATAATATGAGCAGAAACTGAGGTATGGCTAAACGAAGGAGTGCCCAGAATATCTTTGATTGTAACTTGTGGTGATTAGCTAAGATACATGTTTTAATTCCTAATACCTGAGTATATAAGCTTATATTGAAAATATTCATTGGTAGTTATAACTAAATTAAGAATATTCAGATTGATGATTCACTTGATCACTTGACATCCCGTTATTCATTGATTTGCTCGAGCAGGCGCCAGTAGCATCATTTCCATTTGACCCTATCAAGTGCCTGTGTAGCACCAATGGCATCTGGTTGCTTCAGGAATAGAAGAGCCTCAAACTGATCATTCAGGGTCTTGACGAAGAAGTCTGGCCATCTTGTTAGGTGGGCGGCCATGTGATCTTTTGACATCCTGTGGGATCCAGTAGGTAACAGCTCTAGTCCAGCGGTCGTCTCCAAATCGCATTACATGTCCAGCCCATCTGATTTTCGACCCCATTTGGCAAATGAGGCAGATGGGGTGATATTGCCAATGTCATGGATGTCTCCCTTCTTGAACAGTAGAACTGTCATGCTGGTTTTCCATTGGGAGGGCTCCTTGCATTCAGACAGGTAGCGTGTGAAGAACGAGCCAGTGTATTGATGAGTACTGAAGGCAGATTCTTCAGGTGTTTGGGTCTGACTTTGTCTGGGCCTGGTGCTGTTCCCTTCTTTACTGATGAAATGGCATGTTGGACAGACAAAACAAAGGGAAATAAGAAGTGAAACAAAGTCAAGTAAATGAATCTTAAAGACAAGGCATTGTAAAGAGATCTAGAATTTAGACTAAGGAGAATAATTTTGGATTTCTCCATGTAATAAAACTGTGCTACCTTTAAACACAAAATTGCTAATAATCTGTTAATGTAATAGAAAGGTGAATAAATTTATTTACAATCACATCTATCCAGGGTATATGTGGCAGAGATTGAAATGCTCAGGATACTCAAAAGGATGAGAAAGTTTGAGGTGAAAATGTGTTTTAGCTAAATTTTTTTTGCATGCCTGAAGCTTAGGAAGTAATGGAGTTATATGGAAATAGGGATTAAATAAGAATATTGTGAATTACAATATAAATTTCCAAATTATAATTAGCTTTTCCTGAACTGAATTTCATAATAAAATCTATTCCCACGTGAAATTTGTCTTCTTTATGTAACAAGGCATTGTCCTGCTAAAAGTCTCTGTCTTTTTTTTTCGCCTCTCTCTAACACACACACACACACACACACACACCCACACACACCTCTCATCTCAAGTAATTACTTTCACTATTAGAAGTAGCCCAGACTTCTACATGTTTATAATATTATAAAGACATAATTTCCCTTCATGATTCTTAGAGTTCTAATAAATATCATACACTAACATGACAGATGAATACAAATTATGCAGGTTTTAATTTTAAAATTAAAATTAAAAAACATTAAAAATATTCAAAATTACATTGATGTTCTTAAGCCACCTCCATTTATAAAGAAGCACCGCACTTCCAGAGGACTCTTTAAATTTTGTAGGTTTTTACAAGATCCATGCCTTAGAAATATCTGATAAGATACAAAGTTCCTAACCCTGCTTTGCATCTGGAGTAGACAATGGTTCAGTTATACTTCCACACTGGCAATTATGCTGCTAGAGCCATATAATTTGTCAGACCTACGGTACTGAATGGACAATACTAGGGAAATAGATCTTGTCTGTTTTTGATGTAAAAAAAACCTTGGAGAATTAAAACGCAGACCTTAGTAATTCAGATCAAGCTTCTCAACTCAGGTTGAAATAACAACCCTTTCTGAGTCCTCTCTTCCACTTCTCAGTCTAGATTTCATCAGACTTGCTCTTCCATGACAGCCTTGGAGTGTTTTTTGCTTCCTTTCTCAGAATCACTGATTAGAGCACAATTGCCTTTTGCACAGTAGGGAGTGATAACCTTTCTGAGAAATGGCTCCTGGTTTTACAGAGTCAAAACACTTGACCACATATCCAGAAATGCCGGCTGCGAGCTTGCATTTTATTGTATCCTCAAGGTAAAAATAATGGGTGGGCCTGGCAAGTGTGGATTAAAAATGTGTATTCAAGATCCAAATGTCAGAAAACACAAATAATCTTTATGAGCAGGTATCTGAATTTCTATATTATACCTATATCAGTCATTATCCTTGCAGAGATACCTTTTCCTTGTAAGTTTCTATAGTCATAAGGCAGGTCTGTATAAGCCATGAAGGGAGTAGATAAGACCTAAATTTGGATGTGCATCCATGATGATTGGAGATATTGATGTTTTGGCAGAAATAATCACTACTACTGAGTGAATTCAAAGATAATAAAAAGGGCAATTTATTATAGAGAATATATAGTCCCTAACAAATTTACTTAAACCAGAATGAACATATTTTTTCTGAATAACTGACTTCTTCTCACAGGTTTCTATTTCAATTATACCTAAGTAAACTACATGAACTTAAAAGAATTTCTAGTTGTTCTTTAGAAAAAAATCCAGAGATCTAATGTGTCCAGTGAAGAAAAAGATTGCTTCTAACACCACTTGTATCACTTGTCTTCCAATTCTTCCATCAATTTGCTGGAGCAGGCCCCAGTAATATTTCCATTTGTTGGGAATGGGGTCCATTATTGTTACTGTTTTAGGCATATCGAATACCCCCTGGGTAGCTTGCCAGGCTCTGCCATGGCTGTAGATTTATCAAAGGGGGCCCAGTCTGCTCTCAGGCTAGAAGTATTCTCTTCTCCTTCCTTTTTCCTCCTCAGTGGATAGAGTAATTTATCTCTAAATTAAATTAAATTTAATTTAAATTAAATTTACTGAGATAAATTACTCTAGAGTAATTTATCTCAGTAATTTATCTGAGGACTGGTCTTCAGGTCCATTGAGTACAGGGAGTGGACAGTGTGGTTCATGAGATGGTCCAGGATGGAGTTTAGGTTGTGTTTTAGGCTTATGGGCTAATCTGGTCTATTTCTGTTCTTGCATTGACCATCTGAATTTCTGGAACATGTTTGGTTTCTACCAATTTGATGTACCACATGGCATACTCAGTTAATTGATAAAGCAGCACTGTTCATAACTTCAAGTGATCTTACTCTCTTAGAGAGTTAATTTAGTTAGAACTATTTATATTTGAGAAGGTGAAGGAAAGAAGCAATTTGAATCTTTTGTTTTGAAACTATTCTTATAAACACAAGAGCACTGTCAAGCCATTATTTTCGTCTAGCAACTTGTACACAAGACCAGAGTCATACTGTGAAGAGATCTTGGCTGTTTCATTTGCTATTTTCCCTAAGAATTCTTACAATAAGAAAAAGTTCTTGTCTTTTTTTTTACATAAATCATCTCTGAGATACCAAGATTGAGTTAAACATTTCCAGCAAACCCAAATGTAGATTTTTTAATTTTGTTTCATCTATAATACAACGAGGCATCCCGGAGGGATGGCAGGTTCTAGCCCTGGCCCACCACCCCAGCAGAGCCTAGCAAGAAGCCAAAGGAACCCCCACCCCATGAGGGCCACCGTTTTCCACATCCGAACTCCCCTCTCCTCAGAGCTCCACCCAGCAGAAGAGCTGATCACAGCATGGCTCATCAGTAAATGCTCAACTTTTGAGTTGACTACAAGAGTATCCCACCCACACAGCAGAGCCTGGCAAGCTACCCATGTCATATTTGACATGCCAAATACCAGTAACAATTATAGACCTCATTCCCATGACTTAATGGAATGGTTTGAGGCTCTATATGTTCCTGGAGAGGGCAGATGCCCTTGGGCTACCTCGCATGTGACAGGATGTATTGAGATGTTACTGATGCCCACTCAAGCAAATTGATGATCTACGGGAAGACCGTGATACAGTGATATAATGCAATTCATAAGTGAATGACAACTGCTTTCAAGTAATGTAAGATGACATGATTGTCAGTAGAAATAGAAATAAGATATCAGGCTATCCTTTTAGGACAGAAATTAGTTGGGGATAAAATACACTATTTTTTGATAAATTATCAATGACTTGACTGTGTAATGAGCATTTTGAGAGTGGAAAGAGAAAATGGTAGAAAGAAATTCTGATATAGATTTAAAGGTATACAGATACTTTACTATGGATACAATACATAAAGACCTTTGGTTTTTATGTCAGCATTTTCCAAAATATATTCTCTCTAAAAGTAGCCTTAAAAGAAGTAAGAAACGCTAAGCAAACAAAATGACCTGACCAAATCACATGTCACCCTTCAGATATCAGTCACCCGGAACAGAGAGAGTTGAAATGAGAATAAAGAGGCCACACTGGTAGGAATCAAGCTAGAGATGTTCCTAACAGCACAGAAATCAGTTTTATTTCAAAAAAACATCAAACATAGGAATTACTTTCTTTTCAAAACTTTTACTAGGATAGAGGTTGTGAAAAGAAACCACCAAAAAGGTCTTTGTGTACTAATTTTTGGAGGGTTTTGCCTTTGGGTAAAGACCCATACCCCAAAAAGGATCACTTGATCACTTGACATTCCCTTATTAATCAATTTGCTCAAGCAGGCGCCAGTAACATTTCCATTTGACCCTATCATATGTCAACGTAGCCCAATGGCATCGGTTTGCTTCAGGAATAAGAAGAGCCAAAAACCATTTGTTCAATGTCTTGATGGAGAAGTCTAAGCATCTTGTAGGAGGGCAGCAATGTGATCTTTAGCATCGTGATCTTTTTTTTTTTTTTTTTTTGCTTTTTGGGTCATACCCGGCAATGCTCAGCGGTTGTTACTCCTGTCTCTGCCCTCAGGAGTTACTCCAGGCAGTGCTCAGAGGACCATATGGGATTTTGGAGATCTAACCTGGGTTGGCCACGTGCAAGGCAAACACCCTACCAGCTGTACTATCGCCTCCAGTCCATTATCATGATCTTTTTTTTTTTTTTTTTTGCTTTTTTGGGTCACACCCAGTGATGCTCAGGGGTTTCTCCTGGCTCTGACTCAGGAATAATTCCTGGCGGTGCTTGGGGACCAAATGGGATGCCGGGGATCAAACCTGGGCTGGCATGGGCCAGCTGGTGCAAGGCAAATGCCCCTCACACTGGACTATCGCTCAGGCCCACAATGTGATCTTTTGATGTCCTGTGCGATCCAGTCGGTAACGGTAACTGCACTAGTACAGCAGTCCTCTCAAATCGCATTACATGTCCATCCCATCTGATTTTCGATGCCTGGCAAATAAGACAGTGCCCCTTACTCTGGATTGTTGACAGAGGTCAGAACTCCAGATTCCTTCTCTCACTTGAGTGAGGAGTGATATTTAAGCATAGCTCTTTCTATTCTTCTTTGGGAGATCCAAATAGCCTTCTAATCCTACTTTTGTAGGGCCCAGGTCTCTGTGGCACATGTTAATGCAGAGGGATTGGTGGAGTCGTGTTGCAGGACTACTCTAAGAGCCTCTGCATGTGCTCTGAATTGCCTCCTGCAAATCACTTCGTAGATAGGGGGTAGTCTAAATGTGGCAGTTTATCTGACCATGTATTCAGTACTAGCTGGTATAAATATTCTCTCATGCTACCACAATCATAGTGGGACTAGCTAGATCTTACCAGCATATTTGCCTGGCCACGTTGGATCCCTAAGTAATTAGACCAGAGAGAAATGCTGTTTGCCTCCAAGCAAGCAAGCATGGCTGCCTGATAACTCAAAGGCAACTAAAATACAAAACTACCATGAAGTAGACGAGAGTTGTGAAGGCTTGGAGAAATATTTAGCTGGCATTAGTATTAGTCTTTGGTACAGAGACATGCCATCCCCTTCTCTACCCTATAAAGGCTTTTCCAAGCAGATCTTGGCTCAAAACATTAGCATATAAAAAGACATTAGGTGAGGTGCTGGGAGAAATTACCTGAGGGCATTTGACCCTCCCTGCCAGGGGAAGTTACATTTAGCTTACAGCTTCTCCCAGCTCTGCTAGGAGGCTTTTAATTAGCTCTGGGTCCTTGTAAACAGCCAGATGGCCTCCTGAAGTTGCTACATTTCTATAGAGCTATTTTCCTGTTTTCATCTCTGGATAGTCCAGCCCATTCTGGGATGGGCTGGGGAGTTTAGGTGGATTTCTAGCTATAAAATAAGCTGCAAGAAGAAAGAAGCTCTCTCTCTCTCTTTTTTCCTTTTTTCCATTTCTGCTTCCCTTGGTATTTTGCTTCTACATCCTCTCCATTCTCTGTTGGGCCTCAACACGTGGTGGCAGCCATCTTGGCCTACACCTGGCTGGGGCCTAGCTGGGAATCCAGAATCTGGAGGTTTTCCCTGCTCTTGGATTGTATATTGGAACCTGTGATAGTAAAGTAGTTTAAAACTGCATCGGATTCCTGAGTCTTCATCCATTCCCCGCTGGCTACGGAGGTAGAAGGGACCTCACTTCCTGGCACTGTTGGGGACCCAGGCAGCCTCTCCGACAGAGTCAAAGATATGTGCCTGGAGCAAAAAGTTTCTTTGTCCTTTTAGCTGTTTCTTTGATGCTCTTGAAGGTGTTCCATGCCACTCTTTCCATCCTGCGCAGCTCAGGTTTTAGGTTGTTCATCATGTTGACTTCTCGACCTAGGTATTCTTTGAATGTTGCATTCAGAAATTTTTTTTACCATTGAGAGAGAATGGGATCTCTGGAACTAGTTCATTTTTCATGAACATAGATTTGTTGAGATTCAGCTGTAGACCTGTCTTTCCATATTCTTGATTGAAGTCAGCCAGAATTTGTGCCTCTTGACTAATATTTGGTGTTATTAGAATGATGTCATCAGCGAAGTGGAGGTGATGTAGTTGCCAACAGTCTATCTTCACTCCCATTCCTTCCATTCTAATTGACGCATCATGTTCTCAAGGGTGGCGCTGAAGTGTATTGGTCAAATGGTATCACCCTGCTGAATCCCTGTTTGACATCAAAGATTACTTCCTTGTAGATTAGTGAGATCCTGGTGGTGAATCCACAACATAGCTCACGAAGGAACTTGATGTATTGGGTTTAACCGCCCTGTTTGGCTAAGGCTTCAATGACTGCTTCAGTCTCAACAGAATCAAAGGCTTTCTTTAAATTAATGAACATGAGACAGAGTGGCATCTTGTACTCCCTACAAACCTCAATGAGCTTGGTTACTGTGTGGATATGGTCGATTGTGCTGAATCCTTTTAGGAAGTCAGCTTGCTCACATGGTTGTCCTTCATCTAATGATTTACCAATCCTGTTCAGGATTACTCCAATAAAAAACTTATAGATGACGGACAACAGGCAGATGGGGTGATAGGTGCCACAGTTGTGGATATCTCCCTTCTTGAACAGTAGAACTGTCCTGCTGGTTTTCCTGGAGGGCACCTTGCATTCAGACAGTTTGCATGTGAAGAGCTCAGCCAGTGTATTGATGAGTGCTGACGACAGCTTCTTCCGGTGTTCGGGTCTGACTTTTTTCTGCTCTGGGTTGCTGTTCACTTATTTATTGATGAAATGGCATGCCCGATTTCTGAAGGGAGAACGTTGGAAATGACATTCCTTTGTAATTTGGTATGTGGGCAGGTGGATGTGGCTATCAAAGAGATCCATGTAGAAGTCATGGATAATCTTCTACATTGCCATTCTGGAAGATGTAATCGATTCAGCAGGATGTTGGAGGTCAGTCAACTTAGTCTTATAGTTGGCTAAAGACAGGCAGACATTGTGAATGTTTTTCCTGATTCTGCTGCATAAACCAGTATTTCTGCTCTTCTCTCTTGGAGGTCTTCCTTTATCCGCGTCCCTGCAATGCTTTGCCAACTTGAATGTTAGCATTTGGTCACCTGGCTCGCACCTTGCCACGTTGGCAAATGAGCTGGAGAGTTTTTGAAGACAGGCATTATTTTGTGTCTTTCTCTCTCTAGGCGTTCTTCTCACAACTATGGAGTTGCTGAACCAGTCGTTTTATTCTTTATCTATGTTGTCGATGATGGCATCTTCCCATGTTGCTGCAATGGTACCAAAGAGTTGGCAGCTGGTGGTCTTCTAGGAGTGTCTTCTTAAACTTTGCAGCCTTTTCTCCCCATTATGTGAAGTAGAATTTTGCACAAAGGAGATGTAAGTCCGATCCTGATTGGAATTTTGGTACATCAGTGACATATGTCAGGCAAAATTGTCGATTGAATATGATGTGGTCAATATCATTGTGGAATTCTCCACCAGTTGATTCCCACATCCAACGTTTTGATTCGGCCTTCTGGAACTGTCAGTGCCCATGAATGGTCTTGGTGGAGATGACTTCATTATCATCATGTCCTAAAAGGATATTAAGCATTTACTATTAAAGATCTTAATAATCATATTAAATAATTCTCAAATTATGTAGCCTGTCATCTAGAAAGTAGAAAGCTGCTGCAAACAGTTATTCAAAGTGAAAGGTTTATTACAGTAAAAATATAGGATGACCATTACAGATGTAGGTCTTACCATGCAGATGGCCTTATTAGTACTGAGTTGGAAACTCCAGACTTAAACTTCTGCTTTATGGGAGAGGCTGAAACTGCAAATAGATTAGGCACCTTGTTTTGAAAAATAAAATATGATATATTGTTTTAAGTCTGTTTAAAATATCACAAAAGCTTGTTATGGCCTTTTTATTGCATCTTCTAGCAGTAGAAACATGCATTGAGCAAAAATATTGGCACCATTCCTTGAGAAGTTCAAATTGTTCACTTAGGTTTAAATAAATTTATGATCACCTTTTGTCTTGTTTTGTTCAAACACATTGCTGCTACATTCTCAATATATAGTTTCCTTTCTTGTCTAAGGTACATAAGCCAAAAGCACTCTCAATTGATATCTTGTCTCCATTGCTGTATTTCACTCCAAATATTATTTGGAAAAATAGGTAAAATAAATGGAAAGTGGAGAAATGTGTCCAGGATCATCAGATCCATTCTTCATATTGTTTCTGCACTAGAGGCAGACACTCTCATGAAAGTACAGCTGTAGTCTCAGTTCAGAGACAGTATTCTTCGGGGATAATGTGTTAGCCTCCAATTGATGGTAATTTCAGAAATAAAACAGCTACATATCTTACTCTAGATGAACTTGACTTTAGAATTCCACTATATTTATTAATTTAAATCCAATTTGATAAAAATACTAGCTAGGGAAATAGAAATAATTGAACTAGAACATTTATTTGAGGAATTTCCTGACAGACCCAAAAATTTCAAGAGAAGAACATCCATGAAGAACTTTACATTCCAATACTAAGCTCTTGGCCTTAATACCTTCAGTTTATTATTTCATTAGTTCGAACTCTTTCTATTATAAATCTTATCCCATTTTAATCAAGTCCTCATATTGAAGGACCTATCAGAATATTTCAAAAATCTAAAAATTAGTCTTTCCAGAAAATGGAACAATGTGCTAACAATTGTCAAGGGTATTAAGCCAAGTTAGAACTGAGCATTAAATACAGGCAAAAGATACAGACAACCCTTTAATGTATGTTCTGTAATCCATAGTCTGGGGGAAGGAAAGAGAAAGGAGAGAAATGGAAAGAAATAAAGAACCTCCTGAGGAGGGCTGGGGGGGAGGGGACCGGGACGTTGTGGTGGGAATGGGACTGGTGCGGTGGGTGCTGCAACCTGTATGACCAAATATGACTTTTTAATTGTAATCTTTGTAATGGTAAAAATAAAAATTAAAAAAATAAAATGCGAATGATTGTAAAAAAATAAATAAAAATTAGTCTTTCTTTTCCTCTCTAAAACAATACCAAAAGTCTATTGGTAGAAAAATTCTCCATTGGAATAAACATTATCTCTGCTTTGTTTATTTTCAATAAGCTATTATACCTTGGAATTGAGTATTTAACAGATATTGGCATGTAAGGAAACTTTTAAATAAATTAGTGATGAATTGAGTTAGACACTATATATTACATATAGCTTATACTTTTTCTTCTTATTCCATGATTACGTATGTGTTTCTATATGTTAAGTGTGATATATAGAAAAATTAATTTCAGCTCTCCAATGTTAGATGCAGATTCTGAATTTACCACTTATAAGTGCTGCTAGCATTATTAACTACTACTGATAAAAACATCTAAAGTTATATTTAATATAATACCTTGAAGCCAATGTGAACCTAAGTAGAAAATAAAAATGAGTATAAAAAGCAGACATATATAATTATTCTAGGAATCATGATAGATTATTTCATTATTTGTTACCCAATAACTTTGGTGTTTGAAGATAAGTGGCTTTTTTAAAGATACAAGGGCATTTATAATTTCTGAAAATAAATTCTAATAAAAAATTAGTGGCATATGTTGCTTGGAACTTAGTTCATTAGCTATAAAATTTTCCAAAGAGCACTGTCTTTATAACGTGAAGTTGTCCACTAAACTATTCTTTTATGCATTACTATGATTGAACTTTTTATCTCTGAGGTAGTCCTAGGAGATGTGACATTCCATTCTATTGGCATATTTTTTTCTGTTGTAAGAATGTGAGAACTAACCTTTATCTAGACATTTATTTTTAGGTATTATAATCTCCAGGGAAAAGACTTTACTGAAATTAAATGAAACATTGTTTAATTGCTAACATAAGGCACAAGATCACTTTGAATATCAGGATATTCAAAATAGTGCTCATAAATTTATCGATCTAGTAATCTACATGAGGGAAAAACAAATTTCATACATAAAATAACACAAATAAAATTTGCTGTAATTTCTTATGATATTATACCAGTATGACTTTATGATGTCACTGGTGAGGTCGAATTCTTAGTGAGTAGAGAACCCACAAAAAAGCCTCCATGAGCCACTCTCTTAGGGAACAGCTCACTTATTTAGGTAAAAAGAGATATTTAAATTTGGGGAAAGTAGGGTGTGAACTTTTGTGGGCCTATCAGGGTGTGAGAAGAGATTAGAACAGGGTGTGTGCTTCTGTACAGGGTGTGTGCTTATTATGTTTAGCTAAATGACTTAAATTTTTAAAACTGAAAGAAAGATATATAAGAGGGATTTTTTTTTGCTTTTTGTGTCACACCTGGTAATGTTCAAGGGTTACTCCTGGCTCTGCACTCACGAATTACTCCCAGCACTCGTGAGGGATGATATGGAATGCCAGGGATCTAACCCATGTGGGCCGCATGCAAGACAAATGCCCTACCCACTGGAATATCACTCAGGCCCTAGGATTTTTTATACATTTTATGTTAGGTTACTTTGATCAGTTTAATGCCTAGACTAGTGAGATTCTCAAAGTATGTCCCTAAATTGGAAGCCTTAACTTCTATAACTTGTTAAGAAGACAGATTTTTCAGACCTCACCAAACCTACTGAATCAGAAATTTGGGGAATGAGATCCTGAAAGTGACTTAACAAGTTATCAAATATGACTTTCATATATATAATAATAATAAATCATAAAAATTGTGTTTTTATGTTGCAGTACACTGTTGTCCAGAGCCTCTGCATCTTGCCTGGAATTACCTCCTACAGGTCACTTTGTAGATAAGAGGCAAGAAAAAAGTTTGAATCTGTGACTTTATGTGGTAGTATATCTTACCATGTATCCTATGTTGACTGGTATAAGTATTTTCTCTTATGCTACCACAATCATCATGGGACTAGATAGATCTTACCAGTATATTTACCTGGTCACGTTGGATCTCTAAGTAGTTAGACCAGAGAGAAATGCTGTTTGTTTCCAAGCAAGCAAGCATTGTTCTCTAATAAATCTAAAGGCTAATATACAAAACAACTATGAAGTGAAGATGAGAATCTTGTGAAGCCTTGGAGAAATATATACCTGACTGTAGAATATCCATTGGTAGAGAGAGATGCATGCCCTTCCCCCATCTACATAGTATCTGCTGAAAAAAGGCCTTTGCAGCCTTGGCTGAGGCAATATTAACATTTCAATGGGACTAGGTGAGGTCCTAGGAGAAGTTACCTGTGGGGGATTGACCCAAACTGCTTTCTATTGATGTGGACCAATCTGGGCTGAAAACTTATAAAAGCTATAGCCTGCTTTCTTCCATGCGTTTTCTTGCTTTTCTTCTTCTCTTCTGGGGTTTTCCTGTTACTGAATTGTAACCAGAACAAGTGTGAGTAAAGCCCTTTTGAAATTTCGCTGGATTCTCAAGTCTTTCTCTGTCCACCAGCGCCAATCCCCTGGGGCAGAAGTTGATCCCTATACCTTGCTCCTGAATTTTGTCGACATTTTGTATTAATATACCACACACTATTTAACAATATTATTTTAAATATATAAATCTCTATATTTCTATATTGTGTGCCTCATCTTAAACATGTGACTAAGCAATGCCTTAAGGTCATCCATATCATAGAATCAATGAAAAAAAATGCTTTATCATAAGCATATTGTAAGTTGGAAAACAACCATTTTTTTATGAAATGACAAATATTTGTGAAGACAGGTTGAATCAAATTCTCAAGCAGGGGTAATATCTGATACTAGTAAAGAATAGGGGTGAAATTTAGGCAGGAAAACTTCCCTGAGAGTAATTGTGGCAAAGACTAAGGATCTGATAGGTAGTGACCTGGCAGAGACTAGTTGAAAAATTATGGGAATGAGAGTGAGAGCTGATTTCCAGGCTCTAAGACATATTTATTAGTTGAACACTTCTTTCAGAAACCTAAAGGTTTCTATAGTCAGCCTTCAGAGAGGATTCTCAAAGTATGTCCCTGATTCCGTAGCTTTAACTTTGATAACTTGTTATAAAGACCTATTTTCAGATGTCTCCCAAACCTACTGAGTCAGAAATTTGGGTTCTAATACCCTGCAAACTGATTTAACAAGCTATTATGTACAACGTTGATATAGATTAATCTATGATAAAAATTGGTTATGCTATATTTATTCATCAAACACTAGTGTTGAGAGAGAATAGTGTTGTATTTTCTGTACCTCATGTTGGATGAGGTGGGTTAGCTAGCTTGGGATCTTTGCTGTTTAATCTAAAGTTTAAGCTATTTACATGTCATTAAGCCAGGTTTCATGCTAATGAGATCTTTCTTCTGTGTAAACACTGATGGAGGGTGTGGCAGTTACAGGAGTCATTTTGACTCTGAATCACTAACTTCTAAAACATTACTATAATCTCTACTACAATATTCTATAATCTACTGAAATCTAGATTTCCAATGTTATCTAGATTGGACACAGTTCTTCTTTATAACCATTGGTTCCAGCGTGGATAGTTAGAATTTACCAAGAGATTACCACCCTGGCTTCCTGAGACTACCTTTTTATATCAAAGGAAGAATCATACTAGTTTGCCCTCAAGCAGGCAAGCATGACCGGTTCAGTAAACAGAAGACAAGACACTCAGAATCACCTTGGTGCAGAACAGAGAAATACATGGACCTTGTGCGTATCATCTAGATTGCATGAAGCCTGTGAAATTGTGATGTATTTCACCCCAGGAATATACATACATTGAGATATATTTCTTTTTACAAGCTCTCTCTCTCTCTCTCCCATTGTTTTAACATAAGAGATAACCTCAGAGAAAGGGACTAAGTCCCTGGCATAATCTTTTCTTTAGAAAATGTACACCTAGAAGCTGATTTGTTGATCTTTGTGGACACTACCCTCCCTGAAGATAGGATTACTTTTGGATATATAAGGGGACTGACTTGAGGTACAAAGATATACTTTGGTGGGAGACTTGAGTCCAAGTGTATGGTCAGAGTTCTGACCAAGAGATAGAGGTCTGGAGAATCCCATTATCTTGGATTACAGTGGTGGAGCTTGTTATAGTAAAAGCTTATTAGAACTGAGCTGGATTCTTGATTTTTCATCCATTTCCCTGCCAGCTTTGGATGTAGAAGGAAACTTATTTTCTGATATCGTTGGGGACCTCAGTAGCTTCCCAACAATATCTAGTTTATATGATTTACAAAGAAGAAATATAAGAGTTTTTTAAACAAAGTAGCTTTATTAAATCAAGATAAAAGCCAAAACTAAAATTGTTTTAATGAAAAATGACAAGGAAAAAAAAAGACGAAAAGAAAAGTGAAAGAACCTGCTATTCGTTTTATTTTTTTAAATTACAGACCTTCAGGAGAAGAAATATTTAGTGTTGGTGTGGGTGCTCCTTTAGGCTTCTATTGACTTGTTTGTTATATTTGATAGACAAATTTATACTAAGTAAAATAGGTTGAAATCTAATATGTATATCACATAAAATTGTTGCTTGAGTAAATTTTCTGTTCAGTATTTTTTTGTACTTTAATTTTTTAAGTTTTTTTTATTATACTACTATGCCATACAATTAAAAGATGTTCATGATTGAGTTTTAGTCATACATTTTATCAGCACCTATCTCTCCATCAGTGCCCTATCCCCACCACTAATGTCCCCAAGTTCCCTCCCTCTCCCTAGTCTGCCTCTACAAGAGGCATTATTCCCCTTATCTGTTCCTTCTCTATCTCTTGTCTCTCTCTCAGCCCACTCCAGCATTTAATGATGAACCTCACGGCCGCGCGAGCTGGGCTGTGATAGGCTCTTTGCTGGGTGAAGTTTTGACCAGAGGGAAGTCCAGATGTGGCAAATGGTGGCCCTCATGGAGGGGGAGTCGTCTGGCTTGTTGAGAGGCTCTGCTGGGGTGGCGGGCCAGGGCTAGAACCTGTCATCTCTCCCTGGTGCCTCGTGGAGAGGCTGGGCACGGAGAGAGCCAGCAGCAGCTCTGCCCCATGTCTGTGAGTCTCTGAATCAGCATACCTGGGTTGGACTTGAAAAAGACTGCTGCAGGGTGGGTCTGGATGAGCCGGGCTGTGATAGGCTCTTCTGCTGGGTGCAGTTCTGATGAAAAGGAAGTCCGGATGTGGAAAATGGTGGCCCTCATGGAGTGGGGGGGTGGGGTCTTCTGGCTTTTTGAGAGGCTATGCGGGGTGGTGGGCCAGGGCTAGAAGCCATCATCCCTCCCCCGTGCCTCGTGAGCAGCTGGGCGCAGGGAAACCGGTAGCTGCTCTGCTCCATGTCTCTGGGTTTGTCTCCAGTGAATGTCAGTCGGTTCAAAGTAAATGTTACCATTCATTACCACCTATGCAAATATTTATTCTCCAGCTATACAAGAAGAAAAGATTTCCTTACAGTGACCTGCAGAGAAAGAAATCAACATCAGGGTCATCTCTTACAAGGAGCTGTGGTACAAACCTGAATCAGAATTCAATTTGACTCCAGCCCTGGGTCCAGTGAATCCCTGTGCCTGACATTCTGACCCAAGTTCTTCCGGACAAGCCCGAAGGCAGGGACAGTCAGAGCTCTCTGGGTGTTCCCACCTGAGACCGCCGCCCAAATAATTATTTAATATGTTTGATTCCAGGTTGATTCTTAGCAAAACAGCCAAACCTTTCAAGGCAAAAAGGGAAGAGAGAGAGAACCTGGGATTTTTGTAAGAACAGTTTGTGTTCAGATATTCTTGCAATTTTTTAACCTTAATTCTGTTTGATCAGGAAAAAAGTTCAAAGTTTTCCTTTAACTTTGTAATTCTTATTTTTTATTTTAATTATATCAGAATAAGTAAATAAAATTCAGTTAAACACATGCAAATAAAAAGGGAAATATTTGATTCTATGCAATCTTATCTTCTTTTTTTTTACACGTGACTGTCTTCTGCCATCATTTCTTAAGGCAGTGCCCATTTTTACATCATATGCACACAAAAAAGCAAAGATCAAGACATATTCAGTTGACAATTTTTTTAAAAAAATCATTGAATGTGGAGTTCAGGTTAGGAGTGTGCCTCTGTTTATAGTTTTAATAAATTCATAATCTTACTTGTAGTCTCTTGTTGGATGAAGGCCAGCTAGCTTTGGAGCTTTGTTGACTTATCCACTCACAGTTTAATTTATTTGTGTGTTCTTAAGTCAGGGTTCATACTAATGAGATCTCTCCTGTGTAAACAATGATGTAGGGTGTGACAGTTATAGAAGTCACCTTGACTCTGAATGAGTAACTACTGAATAATCATTATATATCTACTATGACTTCTATGTTATCTAGATTGGGCATAGCTCCTCTTTAGAACCACTGGTTCCAGCATGGGACAGTTAGAATTTACTAAGAGACTACCACCCTGGATATGTTCAGGCTATCATTTAAGACTACAGGAAGGATCATACTAGTTTGCCCTCAAGTAGGCAAGTGTGACCCTTTCAGTGTACAGAGAACAAGATACTCAGAAGAATCACTCTGGTACAGATAATAAATAAGACAGACCTTATGGGTACCATCTAGATTACATGTATCACTTCACTTGTATCACTTGTCTTCCTGTTGTTCATTGATTTGCTCGAATGGGCGCCAGTGACATCTCCATTCATTGCTGTCCTGTGGTAGTGTAGCCCAAGGGCATCTGCCCGCTCCAGGAACATGAAGATCCTCAAACAATTTATTCAGGTCATGGGAATGAAGTCTATTATTATAGATTACATGAAGCCCATGAAATTAAGATGTATTATTTTATACCAGCCTCCCTCCACAGTGTTAGGACCAAAGAGATAATCTCAGAAAGGGAAATTAGTCCTTGGCATAATCATTTGTTTAAACATGTAGTAGGGTTTGGCACCAACCTACTGTACTCTTCTACTCTCTAGAAGCTGTTCTGTTGATCATTGCTGACAGGACCCTCCAAGAAGTTATGATTACTTTTGTGTATATAAGAGGAGTGAATTGAGGTACTGCATCCACTTTGGTGGGACTCATTCTGGAGGGATCCTCTTTGGTAGAAGACTTGGGCTTAGTCTAAGTTCTGACAGAGATAGAGGTTTTTCATTGTATTGGATTGTGGTGGTAGAGCTTGTTGTACAACTCAAAGCCTTTTAACTGTACTGGACTTGTGAGTTTTCATTCATTTCCTGGTGGCCTGGGAGGTAGAAGCGAACTTCTGCATCCCCCCCTTACAGCTGCCAGTTATGTATTCACTTATTAATTTAACTGCTAACATTAAGTTAATTTAAAAATTGAACTTTAACTTCAGTCATAGTAGTTGGTTATTTTTACTCCATATAATAGAGGAAAACATACATATACACACATGCAAAAGTAAGACCTCTTTAAACAACTTTACATTCTAAACATGAAAAGATTGGCATATTTTTTGACCAATGAATAGATCATATATGTCTTTGTTATAAGAATTATAAACCAAATTCTATATGCCACAGTATCTTTTTCTCAATCCCTCATCCTTAATACCCAATTAAGTTTAATTCATTCAATTTTATTATTGATTCTATTTATTTCCTAAATTCATTTAGTTTCTTGTCCTCCATTACAAAGAGCAAATCAAGGTTGTCTGTACAATACTTTGGTCCTACTTTTTTTTTGGTGATCATTTGGGTGGGGCCATACAAGAATATACCCAGATAATATTCCTGGCTCCTGGGTGTGACCCCCAATAGTGCTCTGGTGACCTGTTGGATGACAGGCCTAGCTTGGCAGCTTTGCTGTTTAATTCACTTACAATTTAAGCTATTTATATGTTCTTAAGCCACGGTTCATGCTGA
Source organism: Cryptotis parvus (assembly GCA_021461705.1). Lineage (NCBI taxonomy): Eukaryota > Metazoa > Chordata > Mammalia > Eulipotyphla > Soricidae > Cryptotis > Cryptotis parvus. The sequence goes on from JAJIBD010024197.1 coordinate 43,577, forward strand.
TGAGACCTCTTCTGTGTAAACTCTGGTGGAGGTTGTGGTAGTTACAATAGTCATTTTGACTCTGAATCAGTAACTTCTAAAACATTACTATAATATCTACTATGATTTCAATGTTATCTAGATTGGGCACAGTTCCTCTTTATACTCACTGGTCCCAACATGGGATGTTGGGCGCCATTACTCCACCCACTGCCACTTTGCCTTTCTGCACATGCACAGGACACAGGTTTCAGCATCACTTGTGGGACGCCCTCGACTGCCTGCCGTGAAGAACGACCACAACAGGATTCTTCTCAGAATACGCTTTACTGGGGCTCTTTTAGTTTGCAATTTACGATGGCGAAAAGGACCCAGACCCTTTGTGCAAGCTGCTTTTATACAGTGCTATTTGGCGTGTCCGTTTCCCATTGGCTGGCGCAAATGGTGTGAGTCGACGTGTCCACTTCCCATTGGCCGGTGCAGGTCATACGAGCTGATGAAACATGCCCTGATTGGACAAAGCCCAATCACACTACACCAGGGACTCTGCACATGCGTGGGACACAGGACCCTGCGCATGCGCTGGACCCGCATGAGCAGAAAGGCAACGTGGCAGTGGGCGGAGTAGTGGTGCCCAACATCTCCCCTTTTTGTTTTATAAAAACACCTAGGCATCTACCCGATCAAGGCCAATACTTCTTCAGCACCAGCCGATCGAGGGTGGTTGCCTGGAGAAAGAGGCAACAGCGTTACACCTTTCCTTGTGCAATGGCACTAAGCCTAAGGAGTGCAAAGGCTGTAACGTGCTATTGAACATGTCTTACAGGGTGCAATGGCAACAAGACCTCCTGGTGCCAAGACCATGTTCAAAGATCTCTCTTGAGGCTAGCAAGCCAAACCTGGGGAGATGCGCCTTGCTCCAAGGCTGCCATGACCTGTATGATTACAGCTTTATCCTGGGCATGACGTGCTCTAAGTTTGCATAACAACCAGAGGCAAAGGAACACGCCAGCACAGCCGACTGCACCAAAAATTCCCACCCCCACCCATTCCTTAAAGAAATTAAAGGCGGAAAACATCCACTCAGTAAAATCCCTAAGGGTAATGGGTTCAACTTGGGTGGCGTTAAGAGCAACAATGTCCATCAATTGCCGATATAACAAGTCCTCCGTCTCCTGCGACCAACTGCCCGCAAGATATTTCACAGTCATCTTGCTTTCGTTGTTTGACTTTTCATATTGGCACTGGCATCGGTCATGTCCTGGTTATCGCCCAAAGTCATTCCTTCTTCCTGAAGCTCTGCTGCAGATTCATCAGCAACGTCAGAATGATCAGCTCTCTTGTCATCTTGACGGATGAAGCGCGTCAGTCTTTCCGGTACCCAAATTGGATCTTCCTTGTCCTGTGGAAAAACACAAACAGCTCCCCTGGATCCTGATATTACAGGATCCGGTCCATACCATTTGTTATCCAAAACATTTTTCCATTTTACTTTTATATTAGTAGAACAAACATTATTGGCATTTTGGGCTAAGCATTCCACAAGAGCTATGGTAAAGCTCGCAGAAACACCATAACTCCTGGTTGCCTCAGCCAAATCTTTAAGTTGCTTATATTCCACTGGCTGATGGAACCGATTATGTGTGGTAGCATCCTCAAATACAGGAAAGGCTGAAGCCAATTTTCTCCAAGTTTTATGAGGAATGAGGCTTGTGCCCTCAAATGGAGGTGCTGAGAACTTTTTGCATAGTTATTGTTTTGCAGGTTATATGGCGGGGGTCTGGTAAGCTCCGGATCATACCTTTCCCTCTCATATACCACCGCAGTTTCCTCTGACTCTGCCTCTTCCTCTGAATTAAACATATCTTCCCTTTCTTCCTCAGATTCTGAGATCGACAAGTTTGAAAATTCATCCAGAACTGAATACAGTCCTGGAGGCTTAGTTACCTTTTTTTCCCTGAGAAAATTCATCCAGAACTGGATACTGTCCTGGAGACTTAGTTACCTTTTTTCCCTGAGAAAATTCATCCAGAACTGGATACTGTCCTGGAGACTTAGTTACCTTTTTTCCCTGATCAGGCCTTTGTTTTTCTTTTGTGTACACCTTGCTTTGTTTTTTTGCTCCGTTCCCTTTTCAATTCCTCCACTTTTACTATTTAAATCGGACATGCTTTCTCGGTGCTCTGCGAGACTCCTGCTTCCCTGGCGGAGAATGTCGCCACATCTGTCTTCTTTCAGACAGGCGCGGATCATTCTCCATAACGGCAGGGCTCCAAGCACAAAAATAACAAGTACAAGGATTGCAGTATCTACGCTGTCAACACCAAAACAAACCTGCCCATATGTTACTTTGTTACTTATCCGGGAGGGGGATCCTCCCGAAAAACCGGGGTCCTTGCCTAGTGCCTGGATGTTGCGATTCCCGGGTTTCGGCACCACTTGTGGGACGCCCTTGACTGCCTGCGGTGAAGAACGACCACAACAGGATTCTTCTCAGAACACGCTTTACTGGAGCTCTTTTAGTTTGCAATTTGCGATGGCGAAAAGGACCCAGACCCTTTGTGCAAGCTGCTTTTATACAGTGCTATTTGGCGTGTCCGTTTCCCATTGGCTGGCACAAATGGTGTGAGTTGACGTGTCCACTTCCCATTGGCCGGTGCAGGTCGCACGAGCTCCTACGAGCTGATGAAACATGCCCTGATTGGACAAAGCCCAATCACACCACGCCAGGGGACCCTGCGCATGCGCGGGACACAGGACCCTGCGCATGAGCGGAAAGGCAACGTGGCAGTGGGCGGAGTAATGGCGCCCAACAATGGGTCAGTTAGAATTCACCAGGATACTACCACCCTGGCTACTTTGAGACTATTGTTTAAGATTAAGGAAGGTTCATGCTAGTTTGCCCTCAAGTGGGTCAGCATGACACATTCAGTAAACAGAGGGACAAGATACTCAGAATCACCTTGGTGCATACCAAAAATTAGATGGATCCTCCTGGTGCAATGTAGATTACATGAAACCCATGACATTATGGTGTGCTTCTTCCCATGAATATGCATCCATTGAGATGTATTTCTTTATACCAGCTCTCTCACTCTAGCCAGTGTTTTTACAAAAGAGATAATCTCAGAAAAAGGGCCTATGCCCCTGGCATAATCATTTGGTTATGATTATGTAGACCTAAATCAAGGTCTACACCTAGAAGCTGATTTGTTGATCTTTTTTAATAGGACCCTCCCTGAATATAGGATTACTTTTGGATATATTAGGGGACAGACTTGAAGTGCTGGGATACACTTTGGTGGGAGACTTGGGCATTCATGCATGGTCTAAGTTCTGACCAAGAGCTAGATTTCTGGGAAATTCCATTATTTTTTTATTGTAGCTGTGAAACTTGTTTTAGTAAAAGCCTTTTAGAACTGCACTGCATTCCTGAATTTTCATCCATTCCCCACCAGCTTTGGAGGTAGAAGGGTATTCATGCCCTGATATCATTGGGGACCCAAGCAGATCCCCAACAGTAACAATCTACAGTGCTGGGGGTTTGAAGCAAGGTCAGTCACATGCAAGGCATCTGCTTTCTTCTTCTACCCACCCACTCCATACCTGAGTTAGCCATAAAGTGTATTTTCCTGAGCTGGTGTGTTATTGAGATTTGCATGTAATTTATATACAAAACTCAGTGGGTTAAAAAATCTCCAGTATGCTCATAGCAGCATTATTCACAATAGCAAGAATCTGGAAGCAACCAGAGTGCCCGAAAATCGATGACTGGATAAAAAAGCTTTGATACATCTACACAATGGAATACTATGCAGCTGTTAGGAAAAATGAAGTTATAAAATTTGCCTATAAATGAATGGACATGGAGAAGATTATGTTGAGCGAAATAAGCCAGAAGGAGAGAGACAGATACAGAATGACTGCATTTATCTGCATAACATAAATATATATGTACAAATTAAGATATCAATATCCAAGGTCAAGTGAAACATATATCAGGAGTTCTTGTCAAAGGTGGAAATTATGACAAACGTGTGGGAGTCAGAGGCTAAGTAAGACAGAAAATGGAACAGTGTGCTAACAATTGTCGAGGGTACTAATGCCAACCTAGGACTGAGCATTAAATAGAGGCAAAAGATACACATGACAACCCTTTAATGTATGTTCTGTAATCAATAGTCTGGAGGGAAAGGAAAAGAGAGAGAGAAAGGGAAAGAAATAAAGAACCTGCCATGGAGGAGGGCTGGGGAGGGGGAGGGAACCGGGGACCTTGGTGGTAGGAGATGGGCACTGGTGGCGGGATGGGTGCTGGAACACTGTATGACCAAAACCCAAATATGAACTTTTTAATTGTATATCTTTGTAATTGTAAAAATAAAAAAAAATTTTTTAAAAAAGAAAATGAAAAAAAAAATCTCCAGTATATTCAGTTTAAGTAGACTAGTCTCAGTGCCTTTCCAAATGTCCAGGCCTCTCTTTTGACCTTAGTATGACATGACTTATCCTGCTCCGTGCTCAAGGTCCTGTGAACAACTTCTTAAGTCCTCACCATCAACATCTGCTGCATCCAGTGTATGATGGTCTTTTGCCATTTTGTATACAGTGTATGACTTCCTAATCTCAAAGTGTGTTGCCGGGCCTCTCTCCTTCTGTACACCAGCAGTTTCCTGCCAGACCTGGTTATTCTGGTCTGGCCACAGCCACTTGCTGTGGTTAGACTTCTGTTCCTGATGCTAGGCCTTTCTTTGACTTTTCTGCATTGATTTAACTTCATTTGAATCACTTGAATCCCGTTATTCATTGATTTGCTCGAGCGGGCACCAGTAACATTTCATTGGACCCTATCACCTGCCAATCTAGCCTAATGGCATCTGCTTGATTCAGGAATATGAAGAGCCTCAAATTGGTCCTTCAGGGTCTTGACAAGGAAGTCTGACCATCTTGTAGGTGGGTGGACATGTGATCTTTTGACATCCCGTGGGATCCAGTCCGTAATGGCTCTAGTCCAGCAGTTGTCTCCAAATCGCATTACATGTCCAGCCCATCTGATTTTTGATGCCTTGGCAAACGAGACAGCAACCCTGATTCTGGAATAGCGACAGAGGTAATTTGTGTCTGCCACCTTTTAATTTTTCAATCCATGTTAGGCTTTCGTAATGTACATCTTCTTTAACTTCATTGAGCTTCCCATCTTCTGTACTCTTTATTGTCCAAATTTCTCTTTTTCATCCTATCTTTATAAATCTGCCATTTTCTATCTTTGTATCCTTGCTTACATTGAATTTCATAAATTAATATTTCTCTTCCTCATTTCTCTTCATTGCCTTCTTTATTACACCTATCTGGTAAATTTGTCTTAAGATGACGGTACCCAAATTTATTAATATACTAGGGTAAAAGGAAACCAAGTATACATTTTTATTTATATAAACATGAAACAATTCCTTCCTTCATTCTACCTTCAGTTGTTATCTAGAAATCATTTTACAGTTCCCTATGTCAGTTTTCTTTCCTGTTCTTGCTGGTAAGGATTTCATATTTTCTCACATGTCTTTAAAGTTTTTCTATTTGAGCTTAATGAAGAGCATAAAGGACCTGTACAAAGAAGAATATAAAACCCTACTTCATGAAATAAAAGAGGGCACAAGGAAATGGAAATACATTCTCTGCACATGAATAGGGAGAATCAGTTTTGTCAAAACAGTAGTGCTCTCTAGAGCTTTATATAGATTCAATGCAGTTCCTATAAGAATACCTATGACATTCTTCAAAGAAATTGACCAAACACTCCTGAAATTTGTATGGAATAATAAACGCCCATAGCTAAAGAAATCCTTTGGAAAAAGAAGATGGGAGGCATCACCTTTCCCAACTTCAAAGTGCAGTACAAAGCAGTAGTAATTAAAACAGCATGGTATTGAAATAAAAACAGACCTGTGGACCTATGGAATAGCATTGAGTATCCTGACACCCAGACTCAAATACATGGTCATTTAATCTTCATAAAGGAACAAAAGTAAGAAGTGGAGCAAGGAAAGCCTCTTTAACAAGTAGTGCTGGGAAAACTGGACAGCTAAATGTGAAAAAAAATAATTTGGACCTCTGTCTAACACCATGTACAAAAACAAGATCAAAATGGATTAAAGATCTCAGTATCAGACCTAAATCCATAAAGTACACCAAAAAAATGTAGGAAAAACCCTCCACGATATTGAAGCTAAAAGTATCTTCAAAGATGAAAAAGCACTAACAAAGCAACTGGAAGCAAAGGTAAACATGTGGGACTACATGAAACTAAAAAAAAATTCTTCACCTCAAAAGAAACAGTGTACAAAGTACAAAGACAGTCCACAGAATGGGAAAGAATATTAAGTCAATATCCATCTGATAAGGGATAATATCCAGGATATATCAGGCACTGGTAGAACTTTACAAGAAGAAAACAGCCAACCCCATCAAAAATGGAGAGAAGAAATGAACAGAAAATTCGACAAGGAAGAAATTCAAATGACCAAAGGACATATGAAAAACTGCTCATCATCAATAATCATAACTGTCACTGTATCACTGTCTTCCTGTTCATCATCGATTTGCTCTAGCGGGCACCAGTAACATCTCCATATGACCTGTCTCATACAAGCAGAGCCCAAGGGCACCTGCTTGCTCCAGGAACATATAGAGCCTCAAACCATTCCATCAGGTCATGGGAATGAGGTCTATAACTGTTACTGGTATTTGGTATATCAAATACAACACGGGTAGCTTGCCAGGCTCTGCTGTGCGGGTAGCATACTCTTGTAGTCATCTAAAAATCCAGCATTAATTGATGAACAGAGCAGCTACTGCTGTGCGAGCAGGACTGTTATAGGCTGGTCTGCTGGGTGGAGTTCTGACCAGGGGAAGTCTGGATGTGGAAAATGGAGACCCCTCATGGAGTGGGGGGGGGGTCGTCTGGCTTGTTGTGAGGCTCTTCTGCGCTGGCGGGCCAGGGCTAAAACCCACCATCCCTCCTGGGCACCTCATGAGCAGTTGGGCACAGGGAGAGCCAGTAGCAGTTCTGCCCCCATGTATGTGATTTTCTGCAATAAATATAAGAGAGATGCAAATCAAAAGAACAATGAAATATCTCACACCACATATACTGGCGCATATCCAAAAGAACAAAAATAACAAGTGCTGGTGTGGATGCGGGGGAAAGGGGACTCTCATGAATTGCTCGTGGGAATGTCGCCTGGTACAGACATTTTGGAAAACAATATGGATATGCCACAAAAGACTATAAATTGAGCTCCCATTTGACCCAGCCATACCACTCCTGGGAATATATCCTGGGAAGCCAACAACACACAGTGGATACACCATCTGCACTTTTATTTTTTATTGCAGCACTATTCACAATAGCCAGAATCTGGAAACAACCAGAGTGCCAGAGAACTGATGACTGGATAAGAAACTTTGGTGCATCCACACAGTGGAATATTCTGCAGCTGTTAGAAAAAATAAAGCTATGAAATTTGCCTATATGGATGGACATGTAAAGGGTCATGTTGAGAGAAATTAGCCAGAAGGGAAAAGAATATAAAGAATGACTGCATTTCTTTAAATTACAAATAAACATATATATGTGTATATATATAATATATATAATATATACATATATATGATACCAATATTCAAGGTCAGGCAATACATGGATCAGGAGGACTTGTCAAAAGTGTAATCTACCACAAATGTGTGGGGTCGAGGTTAGGTAAGCTAGAGAAGGGAACAGTGTGCTAATAACTGTCGAAAGTGATAATACCAGCCTAGAACTCAGCATTGAATATAAGTAAAAATATGCACATGATAACCTCTAAATGTGTGTACTGCAATTCACAATGTGTAATTGAGAAAGAGAGAAAATAGATAAATAACCTGCCATAGAGGCAGGCTAGGGAATGGGGAGAGGGATTTGGGGATATCAGTGGTAGGAAACGGGAACTGGTAGAGGGATGGGAGCCAGAACACTGTACGACCAAAACCCAAATATGAACATCTTTGTAATTGTATATCTCTGAATGGTATAATAAAATACTAAAATTTAAAAATTGGAGGGCCGCATGGAGTATGAGAGGATGGTCTGGCTTGTTGTGAGGCTCTGCTGGGGTGGCAGGCCAGGGCTAGAACCTGCCATGCCTCCTGGGCACCTCCACGAGCAGCTGGGCACAGGGAGAGCAAGTAGCATCTCTGCCCCATGTCTGAGAGTCTCTGGTTCAGCATACCTGGGCCGGATTGAAAAGAAACTGCTGCAGGGTGGCTATTGATGATCCGGGCTGTGATAGTCTGGTCTGCTGGGTGGAGTTGTGATGAGAGGGACGCCATTTTCCACATCCGGACTTCCCTCTCGTCACAACTCCACCCAGAAGACCAGACTATCACAGCCTACTAGTGGCGCGTGGTTCATCAATAAATGCTTTATTTAGAGGTGACTAAAACAGTATGCCACCCACACGGCAAGCCTGGCAAGCTGCTCGTGTAGTATTTTATATGCCAAATACCAGTAACATTTATATTAGGTCATTCCCGTGACCTAATATAATGGTTTGAGGCTCTCTATGTTCCTGGAGCAAGCGGATGCCTTTTGGGTTCTACTAGCATGAGACAGGACATATGGAGATATTACTGGTGCCTGCTCTAGCAAATAGATGATTAACGGGAAGATAGTGATAGTGATAGTGAAAAAAAAATCATTCACCTTTCTTAAAGAAATGTCAGGATATGGTCGATTGTGCTGAACTGACCATATCCACACGGTAACTCATATCACACTGTAACCAAGATCACTGAGGTTTGTAGGGAGTTAAAGATGCCACTCTATCTCACGTTCATTGATTTCAAGAAAGCCTTTGATTCTGTGGAGAACAAAGCAGTCATTGAAGCCCTAGCCAAACAGGGCATTCAAACCCAATACATCAAGATCCTTCATGAGCTGTATTACCCATTCACCACCAGGATCTCACCATTCTAAAAGGAAGTGATCATTGAGTCAAAAGAGAGTTTCGGCAGGGGTGATACCATTTCACCAAAACTCTTCAGTGCAACCCTCGAGAACATCATGCAGCAGATAGAATGGGAAGGAATGGGAGTGAAGATAGACGGTCTGCACAAATGCTGACTGTGTTCGACCGAGAATGTGGACAGATATATAGTTGAATCTCAACAAAACTATGTTCATGAAAAATAAACTAGTTCCAGAAGCCCCATTCACTCTCAGTGGAACAAACATCTCTGAATGCAGCAGTTATGTGTACCTAGGTCTAGAAGTAAACATGATGAATGACCTAAAACCTGAGCTGCACAGGAGGAAGAGAGCAGCATGGAATGCCTTCAAAAAGCATCAAAGAAATTACTAAAAGGAAAGAAATAGCTAAAAAGGACAAAGAAACTCCTGCTCGGGGCACATCTCTTCGACTCCACCATTCTCCCTGCATTAACTTACGCCTCAGAGACCTGGGCCCTGTGAAAGCAGGATGAGAACTCTTTAGGGTCTCCCATAGAAGAATCGAAAGAGCTTGTTTGGAATATCACACCTCACTCAAGTGAGAGAAGGAATCTGGAGTTCTGACCTCCATTGCCCTTCCAGAGTCAGGGGATACTGTCTGATTTTCCAAGGCATCGAAAATCAGATCGGCAAGACATGTAATGCAATTTGGAGACAACCACTGGACTAGAGTCATTACTGACTGGATACCACGGGGCTTCAAAAGATCACTTGGCTGCCCACCTACAAGATGGTCAGACTACTTCGCCAAGACCCTGAACGAACAGTTTGAGACTCTACGTATTCCTGAAGCAAGCAGATGCCGTTGGGCTACACTGGCACGTGGTAGGGTCAAATGGAAATGTTACTGGTGCCTGCTCAAGCAAATCGATGAATAACGGGATTCAAGTGATCAAGTGAAGTGATCTAGTGATCAAAGAACTTTTAGATATATCTACAGAACCGAGAAAATACAACACCCTCAAGTTTCTGACTTTATCCCCCAAAACATTTTATTAGTCTGTTGCAATCCTGCCCATTAAGTGAAGAGTTATTCTTCTACTATAAGACTCCTGTAGCCTTTACTTGTGATAGGTATTTCAGCTTTGTCCAGACTGTTTAGTAAACTTGATTCCTATGATTATCGTTTTGATTGTAACTTTGCTAAGTCTATCTCTAAGTTTGCCCTACACATTCTCTCTCTTCCTCTTCTATCTCCCTCATTTTCCTCTCCCTCACACCCCCCACAAAAGTCTATAAAACTCTCCTGGTACTACTACCTAGAACTACCTTGATACTATTTAAATTATCAACCACTGTTTACTTTCCTAATCCAATATATTTTAGCTCACATCTATTTGAATTTGTACTTTGTTGCAGGACACCTAAAAGCCTAAAAGCCTCTGCTTCTGCCCTGGATTGCCTTCTGCAGATCACTTTATAGATAGGGGGAGTAGTTTAAATGTGGCAGTTTATCTGACCATGTATTCTGTACTGGCTGGTATAAATATTCTCTCATGTTACCACAATCATCGTGGGACTAGCTAGATCTTACCAGCATATTTGCCTGGCCACATTGAATCTCTAAGTAAGGAGACCAGAGAGAAATGCGGTTTTCCTCCAAGCAAGCAAGCATGGCTCCCTGATGACTCAAAAGCAACTAAAATACAAAACTACCGTGAAGTAGACGAGACTCTTGTGAAGGCTTGGAGAAATATTTAACTGGCATTAGTATAGTCTTTGGTACAGAGACATGCCATATCAGAAACGCCCTTCTCTACCCTACAAAGGCATTTCAAGGCAGATCTTGGCTCAAGATATTAGGTGAGGTGCTGGGAGAAATTACCTGAGGGCATTTGACCTTCCCTGCCAGGGGAAGTTACATTTAGCTTATAGCTCCTCCCAGCTCGGCTAGAAGGCTTTGAATTAGCTCTGTGTCCTTGTAAACAGCTGAAGGCCTCCTGAAGTTGCTACATTTCTATAGAGCTGTTTTCCTGTTTTCATCTCTAAATAGCTCAGCCCAGAATGGGTTGGGCTGGGAAGTTTGGGCAGATTTCTAGCTATAAAATAAGCTGCAAGAAGAAAGAAGCTCTTTTTTTCCCCTTTTGCCATTTCGGCTTCCCTTGAGGTTTTGTTTCTCTGTCTTCTCCACTCTCTGTTGGGCCTCAACACATGGTGACAGTCATCTTGGCCTACAAGTGGCTGGGGCCTAGCTGGGAACCCAGATTCCGGAGGTTTTCCCTCCTCTTGGATTGTATATCAGAATCTATGATAGTAAAGCCCTTTTAAAACTGCATTGGATTCCTGAGTTTTCATCCATTCCCTGCTGGCTTCGGAGGTAAAAGGGAACTTGCTTCCTGGCACTGTTCAGGACCCGGGCAATGTCCCCGACAGTCCTTTACATTAAAAGATCACTTTTATCACTTTTATCGCTTTTATCTTCCCATTGATCATAAATTTGCTCTAGCGGGCACCAGTAACATCTCTATACGTCCTGTTACACGCTAGTAGATCCCAAGGGCACTGCTTGCTCCAGGAACTAAAGAGCCTCAAGCCAATCCATCAGGTCATGGGAGTGAGGTCTATAACTGTTACTGGTATTTGGCATATCAAATACGACACGGGTAGCTTGCCAGGCTCTGTCGTGAGGGTGGGATACTCTTATAGTCACCTATGATCTTGAGCATTTATTGATGAACTATGTGGCCGCTTTGCAGCCGAACAAGCAGGCTGTGATCGGAGACTCACATACATGGGGCAGAGCTGCTACCATCTCTTCCTGTGCCCATCTGATCACCAGGCACCCGGGAGGGAGGGCCGGTTCTAGCCCTGGCCTGCCACCCAGCAGAGCCTCACGTAAAGCCAGAGGAACCCCCACACCATGAGGGCTGCCATTTTCCATATCCAGACTCCAGTATCATCAGACCTCCATTCAGCAGAAGAGCTGATCACAGCCCGGCTCATCGAGACCCACCTGGCAGCAGTCTTTTTTCAAACCCAGCCCAGGTATGCTGATCCAGAGACATACATGCAACAGCGCTGCACACATCTCTCCCTGTGCCTAGATGACCACATTAAAAGATATGACAAATAAGTTATTTGCATCTCAAACTTTCTACATTCTAATATAAATGTATATTTTATATTTTAATGGAAAATAACTTGTTTCCATTGTTTGCTTAAGTCAAAATCTGGAACCCATTGTTTTAAAATCTCTCTTATATATAAATATAGAGACTCACAGACATGGGGCAGAGCTGCTACCTGCTCTCCCTGTGCCCAGCCACTCATGAGGCACCCAGTAGGGATGGCTGTTCTAGCCCTGGCCCGCCACCCCAGCAGAGTCTCGCAACAAGCCAGATGGCCCCCCACATTCCACGAGGGCAGCCATTTTCCACATCCAGACTTCCCTCTCATCAGAACTCCACCCAGCAGACGAGCCTATCACAGCTCAGCTCACACGACTGTGAATAAATACAGCATTCATCAATAAATGCTGTGTTTAGAGGTGACTACAAGAGTATGCCACCCACACAGCAAGCCTGGCAAGCTACCTGTTTTGTATTTGATATGCCAAATACCAGTAACAATTATATTAGGTCATTCCCATGACCTAATATAATGGTTTGAGGCTCTTTATGTTCCTGGAGCAAGCAGATACCCTTGGGCTCTACAAGCATGAGACAGGACATATGGAGATGTTACTGTTGCCCATTCGAGCAAATCAATGATGAACAGGAAGATATCAATATATTATGCATAGTGATTATAAAATGAAATAAATAATAAAATAAATCTACTAAATTTACTTTGAAATATTAAAATAATAAAGACATATGAAACAGGGAACAAATCAAATAAAAAGCACAAAATATGTTACAAACTTGTGACCACCCCGTAAGTCCCCCACACCTCTCCAAATGCTGTGATTCTATAAGAGTAGATTTGTAAGGATTAAATAAAATGAATATTTTAATTAGAATAATAATCTAAGTTTATGTTCTTTGAAAATCATATTTCACTGGCACACATTTGGAAAATTTGAAGATATCAATATATTATGCATAGCATCAAGGCTTATCTTTTAAATATCAGGAGCAATCACTTTTATTTTTCTCTCATCATCTGTCTTCTAGATAATTAATTACCAGATCATTTGGTTTAACCCTTCTTCAGTCTATTTACTATACCAGAAACTTTGTACATTTCTATCTATTCTCTAAGAACCTGATTCACTCACAAAACAAAGCTGAAAATCTTTAACTTTATTCTCAGCATTCTACATTATTTTGCTCATGGTTTCTATCACCTCCTTCAATCACTCTCTCATGGGGGTACTTTCTGCAGTTTACAATTGTCTGAATTCACTGTGCTTTCTCTTTTTAAAACATTTCATTCCTTTTAAAATATTTCCTATTTCTCTTGGCAACATCTACTTGTATTTAAGGTCACAACTTAAAGTTGTCTTTTCATATAAGCTTTCCATAACCATTTACTTTTAAATTTGGTTATGTGTTCTTTCCACATATAAATTACCCAACCCCATTACTGAAAAAGAATGTTTTCTTACTATTGCATTTTGACTTTAGAATTTTCTCCAGTGGTCTATAAAGTCTGTGGGAGTATAAACAATATAGATATTTCTCACAACGGAGTCCCATTATGTTACAAAATGAAATAAATAATAAAATAAATCTACTAAATTTACTTTGAAATATTAAAATAATAAAGACATATGAAACAGGGAACAAATCAAATAAAATGCACAAAATATGTTACAAACTTGTGACCACCCGAAGTCCCCCACACCTCTCCAAACGCTGTGATTCTATATGAGTAGATTTGTAAGGATTAAATAAAATGAATACTTTAATTAGGATAATAATCTAAGTTTATGTTCTTTGAAAATCATATTTCACTGGTACACATCTGGAAAATTTGAGCTATTTTAACATCAGTAGGTCTTCAAATATTGTCAAAACTTGAGACAGCACATTTACTAGTATTTGGCATAGAATGAAATAACACTGGTTTCCTCTACCTCAATATAAATAGTTTTTCAAGGACAGTCTCAAGATTTGTTCTAAAGTAAACGGAAGAATTTCGTTAGAAGGAAAGTCATATCCAAATAAAATGACACTATTAATTCATATTTTTATTTACTATATATTTGTATTACAGAGTATATATATATTTATTTATTATATATTTGTATTACAAAGTATATATAATGTATTTGTATATATACAAATACATTAGTATTTAGTTACTTTTCTGGTCATGACAACATAATTCATGGAAACTATATTGGTGGTGGTATTTTTGACAATATTTACCTTTGTCTTATTAGCTAATCATTTCCCATTCTGCTTTGCATTTCCCCCCTACCTTTTGCTTTTGGTAAATATTAAAAATATTGCAGCATACTGAGTCTACTATGATATGAAGTGATGCACACATATACATGCACACACACATACACACACACATACAAACACAAGCACACCCAAGAACAAGAAAACCAAAAATGAATATTTTGTTTCTCTACTCTTTTACTTAAACAATATCTATTATACACAATAAATTACTACAGAATAAATACTACCACAAATTTATAGAGTTAGCATTCAGTAAGTGCATGCCCGCATGCTTATATAATATGCACATACATTTTAACTTTACACCTAATACATTCTCCACATTGCAAAATTGTTGTAGAATATAAATTCTACATTATCCAACGTTCCTTTCTCACAGTTCCCCAATATCTTCTTAACAAAAAGTTTAAATTTCCTTTATCTGCATATTTTATAACATTTTAATTTATAGATGATTTTTAATGCAACAGAAGTGGCAATTAAATAGTGTGACACATTAGAAATAGTCAGAAATTTGGGTTACTTATTTTATGAGCGGTGGAAATAACAAATGCTAGAAATGATATTTGTGAAAAAACTAGTGAAAAAAATAAAACACTCCTTTAACTTCCCAATTCTTCCTTCTTTGTTTTCTGTGTGTGTTTCTTCATAAATATGACCTTTCAGGTCTATCTCTCTCTGGTCATACAGTATAGAATAGCATTTCTTTTCTTCCTTCTAGCTATATTTGATATATAGTTTTATTACAACTAGAAAAGACTGAATCGTTTATATTTGTACACATGTTGTCCTAAACAGTTCTTGAAACAAGCAGATGATTGAGTTCTAAGAATATGTTGATTTAGTGAATTAATGAATCTTCTGATTGAGAAGGTCAGAAATGGTTAATATACAATGAGTCAAAATATTTTTAAAGAAACAATATACAGTGAAGAAAGTTGTACAAACTACAAATAGTTCCCCAAATAATTCCATAACAAAGAGTTAAAATCTTTTTATTTTATTGAGTTTTTACTGAACCACAATACTACATAAATTTCAGTTTCAACTTTAATCTTTGTATAAGTCTCACTATTCCTTCCACCAAAGTTCTAACTTTTCATCTCACTCACCTCTCTCCCACTGCACCAACTAAATATTTCATTGAAAAGTCTGAGTTACTTTTTTGTGATATTTATCATTTGCTCTGAAACACTACACATGTCATAAAAATATAAAATCATGCTTTATATAATAATATTGATCATGAACCTGAGACAATCATCCTAAGTGAAGTGTCAGAAAGTGATCAATAATAAATGGATGATTTATCTTATATGTACAATAGAAATATAATCTTTAAAAACATTTGTTTATAAGTACATTTCACATATTGATTTACGCGCAAATCAAGCAAGACAGACTTTTAATTTACTGTTTCAATTGATATCAGAATAAACCAGAATAAATCAGAATAAAGTATGACTTATATATTACATATGGAGTTACTGGAACAAATTTTCTGATTGATAGGGGAATGAACTATGTAAAATGAGCCATGGAAAATGCTAGTATTAGGCCTAATGTCTTATTCTATACTTGCATGTTTACTTCTCAAGCATAAATAAATTATTTGTTTCTTTGTAAGTAGCATACTTAGTGGTACTTAAGGGATCATTCCTGGCATGCTTGGGGGACCATGCATGGGACCAAGGATTGAGCCCAGGTGGTAGGCAGGATGCAGCGCAATGGCCATACACACTGTACTGTTGCTCTGCTAATTAAATATTTTATGTTGTTTAATGCAAAATAAATAATGGCATAATATAAAATAAACAAAATACTGAAACAGTACAGTGACCCTAGATGACTTGTCACTTGTAGCATTTGTCTTCCCATTGTTCATTGATTTGCTCTAGCAGCCACCAGTAACATCTCCACACATCCATGCTAGTGTAGCCCAAGGTTATCTGCTCACTCCAGGATTATGTAGAGTCTCAAACCTTTCCTTCAGGTCATGGGAATGAGGTCTACAATTGTGTTTGGGTTTTGGCATATCAAATATGACACGGGTAGCTTGCCAGGCTCTGCCAAAATATCTAGATACACTAACAAAAAATCCAAATCATATGAAAATCAAGTTTCATCAGAAAAATTACAACTATCTGTGTTGCAGGACTCCTTTAAGGGCCGCTGCATTAGCACACTAAAGGGCCTAGGTGAGGTGCAGGGGAGGGGATTATCTAAGGACATTTAACACTCCCTGCTTTCCATAACAATGGGAGGAAGGTCTGAGTTGAAGGGATATAAACTAGCCGGTTTTCACTCTCTTGCGCTTCTTTGGGGGCTGTGCTCGCTGTGAGCGGTCGCCCTGCTTGGAAGTGTTCTTCTCCTTTCCCAAAGCCTTTGCACGTGGTGGTCGCCATCTTGGCCTACACGTGGCTGGGGTTCTAGCCTGGAATCCTAAGCATCGGGTTTTTCCTTTTGCTGATTTGTATGCCTGAACCTGTGATAAGTAAAGTCTTTTAAAACCTCATCGGATCCCTGAGTGCTCATCCATTCCTCGCCGGCCGGAGGTAGAAGGGAACTTCGCTTCCCGGCACTGTCGGGGACCCGGCGGAGCGCCCCGACATTTGGCGTCCCCTGGTGTGGGCACCACGAACATCGTCTGGTCTAATTATCATCGGACAGAGATCATCTGCCTCCGAACCGTGAGTAAAATGATGGATATCTCATGGTATAGATACATTGTATCTTTTATTGGCTCGGAACCATACATAGCCCAGTCTATAAAGTTCCTTTCTGAGAACTACTCTATCTTTTCACAAATCATCTGGGTCCTTGCGATTTTTTAAACTGTACCTTTGCGTAAGGACAATGTTTAATAGAGAGAGGGAGGAAAGTAATAAATTGAATGCAATCTTAAGGGACGAGATTTACTCAGCGATTGAAGAAATAAGTGAGGATCATAAAGCTACAGGTAGACTGGTCTTAAAGCTTGAGGACAGAGTTATTAAACAGAGTTTAAAATTTGAAAAGAAATTAGAAGAACAGGAAAGTAAAATTATTAACCAGATTTTAAAATTTGAGGAAAAATTAGAAGAACAGGATTTAAAATTCAAGGAAAAATTAGAAGAACAGGATTTAAAATTCAAGGAAAAATTAGAAGAACAGGATTTAAAATTCAAGGAAAAATTAGAAGAACAGGAAAGTAAAATTATTAAACAGGATTTAAAATTTGAAGTAAAGTTTGAAGAGCAGAAGAAGGATATCGATAAAATCAGCATTATCTTAGAGGAAGAAATTGACAGACAGAGAGATAGAATAGATGGACAGAAAGAGGAGGTTTGGAAGTTACACATAAGATTGAAAGAACAAAAGGAAGAAACATATAGGAAACTTGAAAACTTAAACCAAGAAATGGATGTGTTACGCGGGGAGATTTCTGATTTCATAACTTATCAATCAGGACCTAGCGCATACCCAATACTGAGGCGTGAACCAACTAAAAGCCGTTCACAAACACGCCCCCAAAACTGTAAACTTGAAAAAGGTGTATACATTCCCAGCAAAAAAATTTAAAAAAGAATTCTAATGTGGCTGATAACTTAGAGGAGGAACAGGAAAACCCAGAGGAGGCAAATTCCCAAGCTGAAAATCTCCCCAGAGTTAATACCCTCAATGGGGTAGATGTTCCTCTGCCAGATACTACAAGCTCTGATGAGGAAGAAGGGGAGAAACAGATTAGCTCGAGTCAAAGAGCAAAGCCCAGCAATCTTTCTCATGACCAATCTAAAGATAAAGTAAAACCGATTCATGAAGACTTAAAAATTGAGGCAATAACCCCGTTTAGGAAGGCTTGCGACAGGTTTGGAATATCAAGTCCTTATACTTTAAAATATTTAGCTGATTGGAGGCGAAAGTAGTCAGTGGGTATTGGGAGACTTTGAAGCGGTAGCCGATACTTGTCTAAACAAATCACAGTACATGCAATGGCATATGTGGTATGCAGATGGAGTTAACCAGAATATTGACACTTTAAGAGAAAAGGAATCAGGCCATACTATAACTTTTGCCATGCTAAAAGGTGAAGGTGAATGGAAAAACAAAGCAAAACAAGCGACATTACCTGAACCTATTTTAAAATTCGTTCGGGAGACAGCATTAAAGGCGTGGGAAAGAGTAGGTTCCGACCCAGAATTTCTAGGTAGCTATACAAAAAATTTACCAGGGTCGTGATGAACCATACTTTGATTTTGTTGGGAGATTATGTGAAACAATCCAAAGACAGGTTCAAGACCCAACCACTCAAGAAATCCTAAAACTAAACTTAGCATATGAGAATGCTAATCAAAAATGTCGAGCATTACTATATGGTATTAGGGAAAAGGCTGACCTCATGGGGTATCTAAAGGCCTGTAGAAATGTCGGTTTAACCTCCCATAAAACACAGGATGATATAGAGGCTTATCCCATACAGCAGGAGGATCAGGAGAGGGATGAAATGTCAGACAGCTCTAGGGAGAGAAACAAGTCAGACAGCTCTAGGGGGAGAAACAAGTCAGACAGCTCTAGGGGAGAAGCAATAAATTTCAAAGGATAAACAATAATCGGAGAAACTATTCTAATAATCGCAGCTCCACCCCTCGAAGGGCCCCCACCTGGACCATGCCCAAGGTGCAGAAAAGGAAAACATTGGGCCAGAGACTGTCGGTCTTGGAGGCGGAAGTCAGCCTCAGGCTTCATCTGGACAGATAACCTGCTTTATCTGCGGAAAGAAGGGACACACCCGTAGAGATTGCCCATCTTCTACAATTATCAATACAGGGCAACATTCTAATAATCCCTTTATAGGAAATGTTACATGGGCCCCCTCCCAGGTTCCACAAGCTCCGCAGGCTCAAATAACATCTATGCCTCCCCTAATGCGGGGAAACTGGGTGGGGGCCAGCCCCAGGCCCAGCTGAATCCAGGGGCACTCTCCTTCATTCCACCTGCCCAATATCCTCCGAATCAGAATCCACAGAATTACAGTCAATAAATGCTCTCTGGCCTACCCCCATCAGGCAGTGGCAGTCTCGACATTCTCTGCCCTAAGACTGTCACAATATACCCAAGTCAAGACCCCTACATGCTAAAAACAGGGATAAAAAGGACCTGCTCCCCAGGTAGTATGGGTTTAATTCAGGGGAGCGATTGGC
Organism: Cryptotis parvus; assembly: GCA_021461705.1. Taxonomy (NCBI): domain Eukaryota; kingdom Metazoa; phylum Chordata; class Mammalia; order Eulipotyphla; family Soricidae; genus Cryptotis; species Cryptotis parvus. The sequence goes on from JAJIBD010024197.1 coordinate 63,136, forward strand.
TGAAATTTAAGGGAATTATGGTGCATTTCGGACTTCTGGATCCTGAATCTCATGGAGAGATAATACTGTCAATATCTGTGCCAACTAAATGGACTTTTAAAAAGGGGAACCACTTGCTAAACTATTATTATTTTTTGAGGATCCGTGTAGTCAGTCCGAACACCCTACAGCTGGTGGCTTAAACAGTACCAACCATTCTGCCAACTTCATTGTTGGTTATGCAGCCACACAGAACCAAGCCCACCAGCCACCTGCTAACTATCTAGTTGGGTACACTGCCAGAATTTCTCAGGCCAAGCGGCCGGTTATACCCATCGAAATTTATAAAAGGAAATTCAAAGGCATGTTGGATACAGGGGCAGACATATCCATAATCTCCACCAAGTATTGGCCCTCTAACTGGGCCCTAAAGAAAGTGTCCCATAGCCTGAGCGGGGTAGGCAATATCTCCTCCTCTCTTCTCCGACAGAGTGCCAGGTGGCTGCCGTGTATTGGCCCTGAAGGGAATGTAGCCATGGTCCAGCCTTATATAGCCCCTATGCCTTTAACTTTATGGGGTCGAGACATGCTGGAGCAGTGGGGGGCAGTAATCCACATACCTCGTCCAATTCCCGTCGAGCACCAATTCCAGCTCTCCATAATAAGCCTAACACCGGGAGTAACCCTTTTTAATTGGGGCCGCTGTGGTTAAGCGCCCACTACCTATCCGTATTCAGTGGAAATCTGACAAACCTATATGGACACCACAGTGGCCCCTCAATACCAAAAAAGTTAGAGGCGCTAACAAATCTAGTGGAAGAACAGCTGAAATTAGGACATATTGAGGAAACGTTTTCAGAATGGAATTCTCCTGTTTTTGTAATACAGAAAAAATCAGGCAAATGGCGTTTGCTGATTGACTTAAGGAATGTAAATTCTACTATGGTCCCCCATGGGAGCCCTACAACCTGGGCTCCCCTCTCCAGCAGCTATTCCTAAGGATTGGCCGCTAATTATCATAGATTTAAAAGACTGCTTTTACAGCATACCTATCCACCCAGATGATCGGAAAAGGTTTGCATTTTCAGTCCCTTCCATTAATCATAAAGGTCCTTTACGTAGGTTTCAGTGGACAGTATTGCCCCAAGGAATGACTAATTCACCTACGATGTGTCAACACTTTGTTGATGAGGTTTTGCGACCCATTCGTGCTAAATTTCCTGGTGCATACATCATCCACTACATGGATGATATCCTGCTAGCTTGTGATAATTCCAGAGATCTCCAGAATTTATATAATGATGTAATGACAGTTTTACCAGAGGCTGGCTTACAAGTAGCTCCGGAGAAAATCCAGATGCAGCCTCCATATGAATATTTGGGCTATGCTCTTGACCGCACTACAGTGCGTCCTCAAAAGATCTCCATTAGTCAGAAAAGGCTCAAAACCTTGAATGATTTTCCAAAAACTGCTGGGGGATATCAACTGGGGCCGCCCCTCCCTTGGTATTCCTAACTGTGAACTCAGTAACCTGTTCCACACCCTTGAAGGTGATCCTGCTCTAAATAGCCCAAGGCAGCTAACTCCTAAAGCTCAGAAGGAATTAGATTTTTTTCATGAATCGGCTTCAAAAATCTTACCTCTCAGATTTAATCCCGGAGAAAAGGTATGGTTCTTGGTCTTCAACACTCCCGAGTCTCCAACTGCTGCTATAGCCCAATTATCTGGACCGTTAGAATGGGTTTACTTACATAACAAGCAGAATCGTACTGCTACACCTTACCTTGAGATGATAGCTAACCTTATAATTAAGGGAAGATCAAGAACCCAAGTATTACTTGGACATGATCCCCATGTAATTGTACTACCTGACCCTAAAAAAGAAATTGAAGCTGTTTTACCACTCGGTGAAATCCTTCAGAGAGCTTTAGCAGATTTTTCAGGAGAAATATCTTATCATTACCCAGCTGGAAAAACCTGGGAATTTCTGAAAAGGACACCTTTTATAATTTCCACCATTGTCCGCTCCTCTCCCATTCCTGATGCTCCAGTGTATTATATTGATGGCTCCTCATCAGGAAGGGGTGGAATTACAGGTCCTTCGTTGACCACTACTGTGCATACAAATTATAAATCTGCCCAACAAGTGGAACTCGCCACCCTGATACATTTACTATCCCATGTATCTGGCCCATGTAATGTGGTGAGTGATTCTGCATATGTAGTTGGTTTATTTCCTGGAATTGTCACTGCTTCTTTAAATGCCCATAATCCTATAATTCAGGAGCTGCTCCATAAACTACAAGATCTCCTCCGAAATAGAACATTCCCTATATACATCTCCCACATCCGTTCTCACAGCCGACTCCCGGGCCAATGGTTCGAGAAGCGAAGCAGCAGATCTCTTGGCAGCACCAGTATTTAAATCAGCTGAGGAAGAGCACCAGACTCTACATACAAATGCCCGCCGCCTTCATGTACACCATGGCATCCCATGGAGACAAGCTAGACAAATTGTCCGCAACTGTCCTGTCTGTGCTCCTTTACATTGTACATCTCATGTAGCAGGAGCAAATCCTCGAGGTTTACAGACAAACCAATTGTGGCAGATGGATATAACTCATACTAACTTATTTCCCAACAAACCTTTCCTTCATGTGGTCATCGATACATATTCCCGGTTCATATGGGCTGTTCCTATGGCGTCTGAAAGAGCTAAATCTGTTTGTTCATTTTTACTCCAGTGCTTCTCCGTCATGGGTATTCCCCATACCATAAAAACAGATAATGGTCCTGCTTACACCAGCAAAACCTTCAAATCCTTTTTGCGAGGAATGGCAGATCAAACATATTACAGGAATTCCATATAATCCCACAAGGACAAGGAATAGTTGAGCGTGCCCACAGAACACTTAAAACTCAGCTATTAAAAGCAGCGAAAAACAAGCATGCCTCCAATGGATTCTTTATCTTTAACATTATTCACCTTAAACTTCTTAAATATACCTCAAGGGAGATCCCTATACCGCGGCTGAACGTCACTTTCAAGAAGATATGCAAACTCAAAAAACAGTCAATTCACCTATCTGGGTGAAAATTGATGATAAATGGATTGCAGGTCACCTCCTCATTCGGGGGAAGAGGCTATGCTTTCATTTCTACAGGCGATAACCCTGCCAAGAAACTCTGGGTCCCTCTGCGACTTGTTAAGACTAGAATTCTCCAAGAATCAGAAAACAACTAATTCTTTCAATATAAAGTCTTAAATTTTAAATTGCAAGTTGCTGTTTAAACTTCCTGGATTGGTTCCTTTTTAATAATGATCTTGTTTTGCAGTCTGTGATCATGGTTCATGTCTAATATCTTGCCTTACAGCCTAAATATTTTCTTTCTTACACAAAAAAAAAAGGGTGGAAAAATGGGTGGACTCTGATCACAGTGCTCATTACAAAAATGTTTGCTAAATCAATAAAAAATTGTTTTTCTAATGATTCTGTTCACAGGATGAGATATTCGAATCCAGTAAACCTGCGCTACAGTGCTCAATACTCCGAGACTCCTAAAACAGTGCTCGCTAAAAATTTAATAATTTGCAAAACTAATTTTTCCCAATGCTCTATTCACAGGAAAAGACACTTTCTCACCATCATTTGCCGGCTTTATATTTATGAAGCGCTTGACTCGTTACCATTTATCACCCTAAATGGGTCACATATACAGCTGTAAGATATTGATCGATCAAATGTATGTGTGCGTGTGTGTGCATGTGGTGGCCACCATTATGTTTGTGATTAATGTTGTGTCTATGTTATGTCTCAACTACTACCTTCTCAATTTCTGACCACTACAAACCTCTATTACATTCATCAACTCCACTGCTGATCCACTAGATTTATCAATTTTAAAATCATCAATTCTCATACTTATTTCCCTGCTCCACCCATGTTGGAGCTTCTTTATATTCTTCTCTCCATCCCAGACTTGGATCCCTACAAAGCCTTAAAATCTCTACTTGTGATTAACCTCGAAAAGTGTTTTTGTCTCGCCTAAGCTACAGGTACAGTTACCGGTGCCAATGTTCCCTTGCTGAAGAAGCCCTGCAAGGCGCCCACACCGATGTTCCAGACACCTGCTCCAGCGCTCAAGACTCCTGTTCCAGAGTTCAAGATATCACACCGATGTTCCGGACACCTGCTCCAGCGCTCAAGACTCCTGTTCCAGAGTTCAAGATACCACACCGATGTTCCCGACACCTGTTCCAGCACTCAAGACTCCTGTTCCAGAATTCGAGATACTTGTTCCAGTGTTCATGAGACCCGATCCAGTGTTCCTGACAATTCAACGAGTTCCTGATCGCTGCTCTCCAGAGACTCATACTCATATGATCACCGCTATTGCTGTTCCAGAAGTAGCCCCACAGACTTTACACAAAATATAGCAAATTGACTCTCACAAATTATGGACAGTGCAAAGCGATAGTCCGTTATAATCAGACAGCTAAAAACACTTTGTCTTGAACTTTGCTTTGGGTCCAAAAACAAGTTAGGATCCTAAAGTAACATGTATTATCATTTTGTAATTCGAATTGTTTTTTCTTATCTTAATTTTCTGTACATTACTAAATATTTCTTACCTTTTCAATTTTTATTAGTAAACTAATCAGGGGAGTTGTTGCAGGACTCCTTTAAGGGCCGCTGCATTAGCACACTAAAGGGCCTAGGTGAGGTGCAGGGGAGGGATTATCTAAGGACATTTAACACTCCCTGCTTTCCATAACAATGGGAGGAAGGTCTGAGTTGAAGGGATATAAACTAGCCGGTTTTTCACTCTCCGCGCTTCTTTGGGGGCTGTGCTCGCTGTGAGCGGTCGCCCTGCTTGGAAGTGTTCTTCTCCTTTCCCAAAGCCTTTGCGCGTGGTGGTCGCCATCTTGGCCTACGCGTGGCTGGGGTTCTAGCCTGGAATCCTAAGCATCGGGTTTTTCCTTTTGCTGATTTGTATGCCTGAACCTGTGATAAGTAAAGTCTTTTTTAAAACCTCATCGGATCCCTGAGTGCTCATCCATTCCTCGCCCGGCGGGGGTAGAAGGGAACTTCGCTTCCCGGCACTGTCGGGGA
>JAJIBD010024198.1:0-29177 GCA_021461705.1 Cryptotis parvus
ATTACCTAAAATATCAGAGGGTGAAAAACAATGCTCACAATTAATGCTACCTTGGGCTGTAGTTAGAAAAGAGAAAATAGGGCCAGAGAGCTAGTACAGACCTTGTATCTGGTCACACTGTTTTTGATACCTTACACCACATATGGTGCACAGAGTGCTTTCAGTAGTGATTCTGAGCACAGACCCAAGGTAAGCCCAGAGCACCATTGAGTGTGCCCCTTCCCCAGCTTTTTAATTGATAACAGGGAAACAAAATCAAGAAATATAAAAAAAGAAGTAGATGCTTTATCTTGGACCATGTGTTTAGTCAACAGCAGAGAGGGAGATGAGAAAATTGCCACAAACGTAAACAATTAAAATAGACTAAGACAAATTTATTTTCATAGTACACATTTATTGTTTTAACCCAGGCAGAGAATGTAATTTTTCTTGTTGGGGGCATGAACTTTTAAATTTGGAGTGCCCAGGCAGATGTGGACAAGAGCTCGGCTTCCGGGTTTGTAGGGAGAGAGCATTGTGTGAGCAGGCCCAGACACTCTACAGGCAGAGCCAGCATTTTTTTCTGGAGAATCCAGCCAGCAGGCAGCTCAAGGGAGAGGAAGACAGTGACTTCAGCAGCAGCCTCCAGAGGACTGAGTGCTGCCCCTCCACAGCAGCTGGAGCCCCCTCCACAGCTGGAGCCACCTCCACAGCAGCTGGAGCCTCCTCCACAGCTGGAGCCGCCTCCACAGCAGCTGGAGCCCCCAGAGGGCTTGCAGCGACGGGATCTGCGGGATCTGTGGCTCAGGCAGCAGCCCCCACCCCCAGAGCTGCAGCAGCCCCCACCCCCAGAGCTGCAGCAGCCCCCACCCCCAGAGGCTGCAGCAGCCCCCACCTCCAGAGCTACAGCAGGACACGGGAGGGCATTTTGGGGGACACTTGGGGGGACATTTAGGGGTCTGGCACTTGGGAGGGCACTTGGGGGCACACTTGGGAGGCGGTTGGCACTGCTGCTGGCTCTGCTGGCAGGACATGCTGCTGGTCTGTGGCGGCAGGAGCTGAGGGAGAGACAGATGGGTTGAGACCAGCACAGGGAGGACCCTGCCCTTCACTGCACTTCAGAGTAACTGAGAACCCATGGAAACATAACCACTAGGTTTTGCTCCTTTTAGATTTTTCCATTTCATATTTCTTTGTTTTTCTCAGATGATATTGGAAGACAAACATAGACCTTCATCTACTATGCTTCATCAAAGTAATAAGCCAAATACAAACAGTAAATCCTAATCATATTCCAACTACACATGAAATTTGGAAAACTGATCCCAACTATTTATTCCACATTTTTAACTGTGCAACTGCCTGGTATTTAGAAGAATATTAATCCTTTTTGGGGATGAGGCCTAGGAGACACTCATGGCAGTGCTCAGGGTGCCAGATGTGGTGGCATGGCTCATACCTGTGTTGGCAATATGCAAGGTAAGTTCCTCACTTTCTGTGCTGTCTCTGCAACCCGGAGAATACATTTTTAAATGCTCTAATCAATTTTCTACTTTATAACTTCCAAGATCATTCACTCACTTTATTAAAGAAGAGGCTATAAACATTTCCCTTCCTGAAGACATGGACTTTGAACCCTAGCCCTGAACTCCATCTTGAGCTCAGGTCAATGCTAAAATCAAGGATAGTAAGTGATTCTAAGATTCTACTATGGTGATTTTCAAACTCTGTATATGGAGCTTAAATGAAAACAAAAGAATCTGATATCTCTTGTCTATGGCCTAACTCCTTTTCTGAATTCAGGCACAAGACATAAATTTTAGAGATAACTTATAGCCCAAAACCTAGTATTGACCAGTACTCTGAATTTCAATGTCCCTGTCCTGAGAGGTCATCTCACAGCTGATCATTTTATCCAGAATCCAAATTCTCCCTACATAGCCCCTTAGTATTTATCACCTTCCTCTTCTGTCACAATGGTCTACTTTAGGGTCTTACCCCAGCATATACTCCTGCTCTGGTCTGAGCCCCACAGGGTAACCCCTGCCCAAGCTCTCAATTCACTTACCTGGACAGGCAAGTAGGTTGTTGCTTCAGGAGAGGAGTGGATGTGGAGGTTCTGGCCACAGGCCCTTTTATCCTGCCCATGGGCTCTGCCCAGTGTGAGACAGGGGTTGGGCATGCAAGGTCCTGCCTCACCTCCTGCCACCCTCGTGTCCTGTGATGGGTGGTGAGTGGCATCTACTTCTGGCTTCCCCATGGAATCAGGATAGTTGTTTTCACACAGAATGAGGATTGCTCAAAACAGGGGTCTGTGGATTGGGGCCATTTACTTTGCTTCATTGCTTTGGGAATAAATAAGGCAGAAGACTCTAGCTCAGTTTAAGACCTGAATCTTTATTCATGTCTTTTGTTTTTCATTAATAAAAATTGTTTAATTCTGAAAGTCTTTTTGGATTACAATTGAAAGATTTAGAATTGCTTTTCCATTTCTCCTCGTTGTAGAAGTCTGTGTCACTCTGTTAAGTACATGAAACACAAATACCCGACTATTTTATACTGGCTGCAATATAAGAGATATTGTTTGTGTTAAAATTTGGGGCAAGATAAATTAAAAGAATTTTAGCAAAATATCATTGCTCATTCAAATTCAATCTTTGAGTTTTAACTAGGACCCAGGTATGCTCAATCTCTCAGCTATTATCTACAAATACGTTCACACAAGGGCAGAGATGGGGTATAAAACTGTGAAAATAAGCTCCCAAGAGGAATCTATATTTAACTTTAGCTCTAATAAGAATAGTCAACAAACTCTGGTATATTATTGACTTTTTAAAAGTCTGAAGACAAGGGTCCAGTGAGATAGTACAGGGGGGTACAGAAATTACCTCACATGTGGTCAATCCAAATTCAATCCCCAGCACCCCACATTTTCCCCAGTCCCTGAGTGCTGAGAGCCAGGAGTAAGCCCCACAAGCTCCAGGTGTAGCCACCCCAAAGAAGAGTCTGGGCTTAAAGGGACCTTGAAAACATCCTGGTCTTGCCATCTGATGGATGTTGCCCTTTGGGAAAACTGTTTAACTTGACTCATTTTTATTATTTTTTAGATCAATTATAAAGAAAGTGCTCTTTAAAAACTCTCTCACAAATATTTTAAAGTTAATAAGAAGTAAAATTTTTTGGCTATGCATACAACATGAAGACAGTCACATAGTACAGATAGATGTTAGTCTTTGCTTTTGTTTTCAATTAATCATGTTTTTCTTCCTTTCTGTTTAGGGCTGTTCGCTAGCTTGATGGAAATGGAACCAGGAAAGCGGTTGTCTGAGGAGGAACACTCAGACATGTTGATGAGTGCTCTCACTCATGGTTGAGAGCAGCAAACAGGGCCATCAGCAGGGAAACCTAAAGCCTAACTAAGTGGGAACTTAAACTGTCAGAAACTCACGGAGGCTGCAGGTGGGACCCTTCAGAAACTTTCTTTAACTGTCACAACAAACTAAGCACAGGAGCATTTTCCTGTCTCTCTAAACATTTCTGCACCTAGACTTTCAATTTGAGATGGCACAGGGCAGGAGATCAAATCTTGATCATTTGGATTTTCCAAAGAAAAATAGGCAAGATAAGAAAAAATATAGATAAGAAAGTACAGTAAAGTGAGAAGGGAACATAAGAAACACCCTCTTTTTGTCAGAGGCAGAAGTACTGAAGAAGACTAAAAATACCTCAAAGTCTGAAAAAAAAACCCAGCCAATAAAAAAAGCAGAGTCAAAACGATAACATGGGGCCGGAGCAATAGCACAGCGAATAGGGTGTTTGCTTTGTCCATGGCTGACCCCATTTTGATCCTCAGCATCCCATATGGTCCACAGAACACTGCCAGGAGTAATTATTGAGTGCAGAGCCAGGAATAACCCTGAGCATTGCTGGGTGTGACCCAAAAAGCAAAAAAAAAAAATGTAAATAAATAAAGAAAAGAAAGAATTCCTGTAACACGTCTAAGAGATAGTACAGGAGATAAGTTGCTTGCATTGTTTGCAGCTGACCATTGTTCTTTTTTTCTATAAATTTATTATAATTTTGTTATACCCTTTGTACTATCTCTCTGGACCCTTGACTTCAGACTTTTAAAAGCCAACAATATACCAGAATTTGTTGAATATTCTTTTTTTTTTTTTTTTGTATCACACCCGGCAATGCTCAGGGGGTTTTTCCTGGCTCTGCACTCAGGAATTATTCCTGGCGGTGCTCGGGGGACCATATGGGATGCCGGGATTGAACCTGGGCCGGCATGGGCCTGCTGAGTGCAAGGCAAATGCCCTACCCGCTGGGCTATTGCTCTGGCCCCCCTGTTGAATATTCTTATTCGAGGCTTAAGTTAAATATAGATTCCTCTTGGAAGCAAGATATAACAAAATTATGGATGATTTTATTTACCATCAATTTTATTATTTTTTTTACATTTACAGAGCTTCTATGATTGGGTTTTTAGTCATACAATGTTACAGCACCCATCCCTTCACCAGTGAACATTTCCCACCACCAATAGAAGACCATGGTTCTAATTCTTGCCATTCCACGGTCCCCTGACCACAGAGCCAGGAGTAAGGCCTGAGCACAATTGGTGATGGGTGTGGTCCCTCCTAAAATGAAACCAAAAAAATTCCTCTAGAAATAATTTGCTATGCACTTTTATTTATTTGGCTTCTAGGGGGACATACCAAGAAGCCAAACAAATACAGGTCTCTCTGTGCCCAGAGACCCGTAAGTGTTTATCAATCTATTTCTGTGCCCTTTTAGTCCTGGGACCAAAGCCCACATTTACCAGAGACCATCTCAGTCTTTACTTTTGGATTCAACATGAATTTGACACACTTATTTCATAGTTATTGGACATACTTATTTCAATCTTTTGTGCTCCACTTTCAGTGGTAATTTATATAGTCTGTTCAAGAACCTTATATGACTCAGCACAAAGTGTAAACCTCTTCCCCTGGAACTCATTCGTGGATGCAGCAGACCTTTATCCTCATTCATGAGATTTTTTTGTTCTCAAGTTCTTCTTTGGACTGATTGACCCACAAGTTCTGCTTGAAACTGGTCACCACAAGCTTTACTTTATTTTATATTATAAGATTTATTTCTGATCTGAGTGAGCAGTACTTAAGGGCAGAGTCTGAATGCGGTGCCTGTATCTCCTTCCCATCTCCAGAGCAAAGGAAAGGGATAGACTTCATATCAGCTGAGCACTGGAAAATAGCCATTTCATATGACATGAAGTAGTCACAGAAATGATTGATACTAAGATACACACAGTGACAAGTGTGGGCCATCTCATCTCATAGAGATCTTCCTATATGTTACTCAAGAGTCTTTGCTATTACATTGTTCAAAAGGAGTTAGCTATGGAAGGAAGTTCAGGATGTGAATTCCATGGCTCTCACAGGTGATTCTACTTGGAAGTCCAGCTCACAGCTTCCTAGGCCAATGTGCTACCTTGCCATTGCATCATCTCTGTCTCCAAGAAAGACAGATCCAGTACTCAGTGATCCTGACTTGGAAATAGGTTACAAATGAGCAGCATGGTTGTGATATTGTGTAGACACATATTATTTTACTTTATAATTATATAGTGACAAGAGAGTGATTTTCTGAGATCATCTAGCAGACAAGTATACCATCTCCTCTTTATGGCCTACATAAGAAACTCTGGGGAAATTCTTGTAAATGCATATGAATTTTACCATACCCTGTAGCTTAAAGTCCCTTATAGAGATAGGACCTTGTTATATTGTCAGGATTTTGTGCTTGTGTTTTGTCTTTTGTTTTGGGGGCCACAACTGGCAGTGCTTAGGACTTACTCCTAGCTCTGCACTCAGGGATAATATCTGGTTGAAATTTGGAGGGACCATATGTGGCACGAGGAAATGAGCCCAGGTGGGCTATGTATAAGGCAAGCATCTTAGCCACTGTACTGTTTCCAGCCCCATGTGTTTGTGTTTCCAAGAAGTGACACACCTAGGGTACCCTTTTTGGACCTCTGAGCCTTGTCCTTGAAATGGGAGAGAGGATCAAATGAAGGAACAATTACTGAAATGAGCACTGTGGAAAGTGAATCTATCCTTGTCACATGGAGCCTTGGTTTCTGATTTTGCAAAATGGAACCAAAAATATAACATTTCAAGCACTGGATCTAATGTGAGTACAATATTAAACACAGATAGTGACATCAAGGAACTGTTTTAAAATCACTGTCCTTATGTTACATGGCATCAGACAGTAAAAATACCAAAAAGTTGGAAAAACAGGTGTTTTCAGGAATGAGCAGCTGGCATCCACAACCAAGTCTGCTGTTCTTCCAAGTGTTACTAGTGGGAGATGTGACTTTTACACAAGAGAAATGTAGGGTCCTGTGGGTGGCTTCCATGAAGTGGGGAGGAAAGAAGTAGCAGTCTCCAGACCCTCATTTACTGCTTCCCTGTCTATCTACCTTGGTCAGCTGGGGAAATAGGTGTAGAAACCTAGCTGTGATGAGTCCTCGCAGTTTAGACTCATGTCTCACCAGCCCCACTAGTAGCTGTCAAACCACATCTGGGTTCCACTGGTTCTTGTGGGTGTGATAAATTATCCCTGCCGCCAGGTTTCTTGGGGAGCCTTGGGAATTCAGGCTGGAGTGACGAAATGCTCTTTGTAGGAAAGGAGAATTGGTCCCAAATTTTACCCAGGATTTCCGGATCCCTAATCTTTCTGTCACAGAAAAGAATTTCAGAACATGAACTGTAAAGTAAAACAAGCTTATTTGGTAAATAAAGGAAGAGAAAGATATGTGCTCAAGAGAAATGACAGACTTCTCCAGAGCTGAAGGAGTGAAGGAGCAAGCACACATCCCAAGCAGTACCATTAGATAAGAAAATACAACTGTTGGAAATGATAATACCAGCCTAGAACTGAACATTGAGTGCAGGCAAAGGGATATACATGATCATCTCTAAATGTATGTTCTGCAAGGCACAATGTGTAAGAGAAAGAGAGGGACAAAGTGCCTGCCATAGAGGCTGGCTGGGATGGAGGGATGGAATTAGGGGACATTGGTGGTGGGAAATGTGCATTGGTGGACAGATGGGTGCTGGAACACTGTGTGACTGAAGCCTAAACACGAGCAGTTTTGTAATTGTATATCTCATGGAGCTATAATAAAATTTAAAAAAAAAAGAAAAATACACATCACAGCGGAGGACTCTGGCAAAGGAGCTGAGTACATTTCCCTCTGCCAAGTTAGCTTCACTTAATCACTTAACTTCCCGTAGATCATCGATTACTCGAGCGGGCACCAGTAATATCTCAATATGTCCTGGCACATGCGAGATAGCCCAAGGGCATCTGCCCGCTCCAGGAACATAAATAACTTCAAACCATTCCATTCAAGTCATGGAAATGAGGTCAATAATTGCTCTGGTATTTGCCATGTCAAATACAACACAGGTAGATTGCCAGGCTTCGCCATTTGGGTGGGATAATCTTGTAGTCACCTCAAAACTCGAGCACTCATTGATGAATGGCTTGCGGCCAAGCAGGCAGTGCTGTGTGCTCAGCTCTTCTGCTGGGTGAAGTTCTGACGAGAGGGGGTCTGGATGTGGAAAATGGGGGTCCCTCATGGTGTGGGGGGTTCCTCTGGCTTCTTGGGAGGCTCTGCTGGGGTGGCAGGCCAGGGCTAGAACCTGCATCCCTCCCGGACGGCTCGTGATAAACTGGGCACAGGGAGAGCAAGCAACAGCTCTGACCCGTGTGTGAGTCTCTCTTTGTCTATGTCCCTGTATTTCTCAATCTGTCCTCTATTACCATTGAGTCTAAGATTAAACAGCGGCAGAGGAGCCGCCTCGCACCTGCACAGCAGTGGATCTGGAGTTTCTGTCTTGCAGCGGTTGGCTGTGGTGGCTGGAGCTCAGGGTCACACCCGCTGAGCCTGGAGGCTGGGGATGGGTGGAGGCCCGCGATCTTTGCTCCGAGTCCAGCAGGCACAGCCTGCATGGTGAGCAGGCCCTAGGAGCTGTGTAGGACACGACCAGGAGCTGGCTGAACCTTTTGCTTTTCCCCAGGAACTCCATAGGCTCACCATGAGGCCGAGCTGCGGTGTGGTGAATCCATCATGCTGCTTTTATTATGGGAACATTATGTTTCCAGTGACCACCATTGTAGTGAATTTCTTGGGAGGGTTCATTGCTTGGGAAATAGAGAAGAAACTGAGCACAGTCTCTGTTGTTAATGTTATATAATAGCTCAGAACTCTGCAGAGGCCTAGGGTGAAAGAAGGTAAGATTCAAATGTTTGTGGCTAGAAATCTTTCATCCTTGAAGAGTCTATATGGCCACATTAAGGGATCCTATTCCTTGCAGCTTGAAAGGTACTGGAAAGAGGGAGAGCTATATTAATACTTACTGAAACAGTAACTGTGTTTCCCACTCCTGCTGTAGCACTAAGCAGAAAAATCTTCCCAAATGAATACTAAACCACTGGTAGGTTAGGAAAAGGACTATTATATTCAGGCCCAGGGGACCACACCTGCGCTCCCACTTATTACACAAGCTTATAAAGCCATCTCCGTCTTGTCTGGAAATTGAACAAAGAGAAGCAGGACTTTGAGGTAGAGGTTTTATGTGACTTTCGAACATGCAGAGTCAATCAGCAGGTCATCGGAACCAAAGGGAAGTAGGTAGGTAAGGAGAGAGAGAATGAGGAAGCCTCAGTTGACTCCCAGCAGCTGCTGTGAGCAGTCCCATTTTGGGCAGGCCGGGCCTACATATTTGATCTCCTGTAGATTCCTGGGCTTTTTCTGACAAGCAGGATTAACAATTGCTTTTCATAAAATTCTGCCCCCAGATTTTAGGCACACCAAGAGGCTAAAATAAAAGGAAACACCTAAGGCAAAATGGCCAGACAAGAATCTGTTAAATCCTTGTATCCTGTATAACACTTGGAAAGACTGGATAAACAAACTTCAGTACATCTACACAATGGAATACTAGCAGCTGTTAGAAAAAAAATGAAGTTATAAAATTTGTCTATAAATGGATGGAAATGGTGAGGATCATGTTGAATGAAATTTGCCAGAAGGAAAAGACAGATAAAGAATGACTTCATTTATTTGTATGGCATCACTTGATCACTTGACATCCTGTTAATCATTGATTTGCTCGGCGGGGACCAGTAACGTTTCCATTTGACCCTATCACGTGCCAGTATAGATCATCTACTTGCTTCAGGAATATGAATAGCCTCAAACCATTCATTCAGGGTTTTGACGAAGAAGTCTGACCATCTTGTCGGTGGGCAGCCACGTGATCTATTGACATCCCATGGTATCCAGTCGGTAATGGTTCTAGTCCAGCGGTCATCTCCAAATTGCATTACATGTCCAGCCCATCTGATCTTTGATGCCTTGGCTAAAAATACAGTTTCCCTGACTCTGGATCATCGACGGAGGTCAGAACTCCAGATTGCACGACATAAACATATGTATATACACATATACATACACATATATATGTATATATATATATATATATATATATGATACCAATATCCAAGGTCAGGCAAAACATGAATCAGGAGGTCTTGTAAAAGGTGGAATCTACCACAAGCATGTGGGAGTCAGAGGTTAGGTAAGACAGAGAAGGAAACAGTGTGCTAATAATCATCGAAAATGATACCAGCTTAGAACCAAGCATTGAATATAGGCAAAAAGATACTCATGATAACCTCTAAATGTATGTATTGCAATCCACAATGTGTAAGAGAAGGGAGAGAGAGAGAAGAGATAAAGAACCTGCCATAGAGGCAGGCTAGGGGAGGGGGAGGAATTGGGGACATTGGTGGTGGGAAAAGGGCACTGGTAGAGGGATGGGTGCTGGAACACTGTATGACCAAAACCCAAACATGAACAACTTTGTAATTGTATATCTCACTGTGGCATAATAAAATATTAATAAAAATAAAATAAAATCCTCTACAGAAAAATCCATATCTTTAACTTCCCTGCATTCCCTATGACACAAAGATTCAGTTTTCCCAGAAAAAACCCCACCAAAAAAGTCATAGTTAAAACCTAGTCCTGTGCTAAGTTCCTCACCCACTTGTTAAGCAGCTTTCCTTTCATTCTGACTTTCAAATAAATTTATCTACTTTCCAACTCTGAGTCTGAACATTTTTATTCACGATCACGATCACGATCACGATCACGATCTTCCCGTTAATCATCTATTTGCTAGAGCGGGCACCAGTAATATCTCAATATGTCCTGTCACATGCTGTAGAGCCAAGGGCATCGGCTTGGTACAGGAACATAAAGAGCCTCAAACCATTATATTAGGTCATGAGAATGATCTAATATAATTGTTACTGGCATTTGGCATATCAAATACAACACGAGCAGCTTGCTAGGCTTGCCGTGCGGGAGGCATACTCTATAAACACCTCCAAATAAAGCCTTTATTGATGAACCGCGGCCGCCGAGCCGGGCTGTGATGGGCTGGTCGGCTGGGTGGAGTTCTGATGAGAGGGAAGTCCAATGTGGAAAATGGCGGCGCCCATGGAGTGGGTGGGGGTCGTCTGGCTTGTTGTGAGGTTCTGCCGGGGTGGTGGGCCAAGGCTGGGACCCACCATGCCTCCCGACTGCCTCATGAACGGCTGGGCACAGGGAGAGCAAGGAACCGCTCTGCCCCATGGCTGAGAGTCTCTGGACCAGCATACCTGGGCCGGATTGAGGAAGTAACTGCTCCAGGGTGGGTGTCGATGATCCGGGCTGTGATGGGCTGGTCGGCTGGGTGGAGTTCTGAAGAGAGGGAAGTCCAATGTGGAAAATGGCGGCGCCCATGGAGTGGGTGGGGGGTCGTCTGGCTTGTTGTGAGGTTCTGCCGGGGTGGTGGGCCAAGGCTGGGACCCACCATGCCTCCCGACTGCCTCATGAACGGCTGGGCACAGGGAGAGCAAGGAACCGCTCTGCCCCATGGCTGAGAGTCTCTGGACCAGCATACCTGGGCCGGATTGAGGAAGTAACTGCTCCAGGGTGGGTGTCGATGATCCGGGCTGTGATGGGCTGGTCGGCTGGGTGGAGTTCTGAAGAGAGGGAAGTCCAATGTGGAAAATGGCGGCGCCCATGGAGTGGGTGGGGGGTCGTCTGGCTTGTTGTGAGGTTCTGCCGGGGTGGTGGGCCAAGGCTGGGACCCACCATGCCTCCCGACTGCCTCATGAACGGCTGGGCACAGGGAGAGCAAGGAACCGCTCTGCCCCATGGCTGAGAGTCTCTGGACCAGCATACCTGGGCCGGATTGAGGAAGTAACTGCTCCAGGGTGGGTGTCGATGATCCGGGCTGTGATGGGCTGGTCGGCTGGGTGGAGTTCTGAAGAGAGGGAAGTCCAATGTGGAAAATGGCGGCGCCCATGGAGTGGGTGGGGGTCGTCTGGCTTGTTGTGAGGTTCTGCCGGGGTGGTGGGCCAAGGCTGGGACCCACCATGCCTCCCGACTGCCTCATGAACGGCATTTTTATTACTCAATATATTCATTCTTAAAAATATTGAAAAACCTGGGACCAAATGAACAGGGACACCCACTGCCACCACTTCTGCACAATCTGCATTAATAGGAAAGGACTTCCTATGCGGTGAGTTCTTGGGAAGTGAGCGAATTCTTGGGAAGTGATGAGTGGTCAGTTCTTGTAGCTGTAAGGCTGCCAGGATCCCACTTTGTGGAAACAGGATTTAAGACCTGTTAAGACCTTTACCTGGTGCCAGCACAGACTCAAGAATGTTAGAGCATGAACAAAGGCCAGGACGGCATATAAAAGAAGACTGCCAAGTACTCCCAACTCTACCCCTTGAAACCACCCTAGCAATGGACTTTTACAAAGCCCCAAGTGGGGCAGCATTTTTTAGAAACCCTAAAAAACTTGAACAACTCAAGCAAAGAAAACTCGTGTGTCTGCTGCCTAAGCCCATGTGCTGATTGTGCTCATGAGTTTCTCCTGAATGCACAATGCCAGAGCACATGTGTTGCCCACAACTCCCCTCTTGGGATGTGGACTTTCATATCTAATATTGATATATGTGTTGGGCTTCATCTCCTCTCTGGAGAAGCCAATATTCTCCCTATGAGCACATTATTCTGTCTGTATGTCTGTGTGTCTCTTTTGTCTCTGTCTCTCTCTGTCTCTCCTTCCTCAAGACATAATTATATGTCACTGCTTGTCTCCTAAAATTTTCTGTGAGGGAAAGGCAAGGATACAAAAGGCCTGGGATGACAGAGGTGGATAGAGAGAAAACAGCCAATTCCCTTCTCAA
The DNA here is from genome assembly GCA_021461705.1 of Cryptotis parvus. NCBI lineage: Eukaryota > Metazoa > Chordata > Mammalia > Eulipotyphla > Soricidae > Cryptotis > Cryptotis parvus. The sequence goes on from JAJIBD010024198.1 coordinate 12,313, forward strand.
AGCTTCTATTTTTTCTCCTTCTCACTAACATAAGTTACCTGGAAACTACCCAGGCATCAAAAAGATAGTTAGCTATAGGGTGTTAGGATTAAAAGCAGGTGGTATGGAAACCTTAGGGAGCCTTTTCCTATGCCCAAATCTTCTTCTGCACATCTTTTTTTGGAGGGAGAGGGAAACAATTTATTCCCAAGCTGTGATTAGGAATTAATCCTGACTCTGTGCTCAGGGATTTCTCTTGACAATTCAAAGAACATTACAGTGTCAGAGAAAGAACCCAGGTTAACTAAGGGCAAGGAAATGGCCCTACCTGCTAAACTATCTCTCTGATTTACACATTTCTAAACCAGTCCCAGGGAGAGAGAACATAAGAGATAATGGTATAAGGAAACAGAATAAATTATAAAATTATTACTATAAAAATAGCAGTTGGAGAGATAGTACAGCAGAGAGGGAACTTGCCTCTTATGAGGCTGACCCAGGTTTACTCCCCAGCATCCTATTGTGAAAGAGACCCCTCTCTTAAGAAAGAAACAAATTGCTTTACTTCTGGTTTTGGCATCTAGAATGCATGCATTCACTTGGCCCTTTTGACAGGACAGGAGACTGGAGTGGATCAGTAACGAGAGTAGCTAACTATTTTTGGTTGCTGCCGTCAATCAATTGATTGTTTGGCTACTCTATTGATTGTTTGCCTACTTTATTGATTGACTGACTGCTTTAATGATTGTTTGACTACTTTATGTTTGGGTTCTGTGTTAATCAATGGATTGCTTAGCCAACTGCTTTGTTTGGCTCCTATAAATTTGTTTGCTTGTTTAATGAAGTTCCAAGAACTAGTTTGACCTTTTAGAAAATGCTTGCTTTGTATATTCAGGGCTGCCTCTCTCATCCAGGCTAGGCTTGAGACAACAATTGCTAGCCAGCTAATAAAGTCTCCTTAATCGAAGACAAAATTATGCATTTTAGAGTGTCTAGCCTATAACATCCATGTGGTCCTCAGAGCCCACAAAGAGAAATCACTGAGTTCATAGCCAGGCATAAGCTCTACTCTCCTCTATACAAGGTCAGAGGAATTTTTTAATGATAGTGTGCATGTATATGTATAGTAGAAAATTTGGGGCTCCTATTTATAATGAAATCTTGAAGTTTAATTTAGTATGTGATGGAATTATATACATTTTAAAATTATGAGCTGCGTGAGAACATGCAAAGGATACATGAATGATGAGGATGTAGACCCATTGTTTCTTTCACTGATCTGTTTTGCTGGTTATCGTCACTTCTTTTCAAGGCTATACTTCACAGCCATTTACAAGAGTCAAAATTGATCCTCTGCAAACCTTTTTGCTCCTTTCCTATATGTCTACATCTAATTCTCTGTCAACAAAGGAGACAGAAAGAGATTTTGGGCATGGCAGTGAGATAATATTGCTCCTTCCTATGCCTCTACATCTCTTTGTCATCACAACTCAACTAAATCTTTCCACAGTGATAAATCCATCCATCACAAAATATGCACAGATGCGCAAGACCCAGGAGATCAGATTTGCTGTATAGACACAACAGAATTCCTACCAGTCTTACAACTCCAACATCTCACCCATTGTGCCACTTTTGATGTGGAAGTCTTTGAAATTTCAATCTCTGTGAATCCCTTAAAACCCTATTTGACTTCTGAAGTAAAATTTCAACTTACTAAATGTTTCTAGAAGATTATGTGTACACAGAGACTAGCACACATCCAAAACAGCAAGAACAACTGGTGCTTGCCGCAGACCGCTCAGTCACGATGAGCTCTAAGTCTTGGGGATAACCAGCGTGAGGAGAATCAGGAGGACAGGAACGTCGGCGCGATGGACAGTCAGACACAGACACAAGAGAGGTCAAATGCTGCTGCCGTTTATTCAGAGCAAAGCTTCTCTTTTTATGCTTAACAAATGCACAGATGCAAGATTACACCAGTTACTTTTTTAGTAAAGGAGGCATTTTTAACATCAATGTCACTGCATTCCCATCCGGAGGCCTCGACCCATAGGTCACAAATCCTCCCTTCCTGCTAATGATGGAAGGCAAAGGCCCAAAGGCCACGAATCTTTCCTTATCAAGGACCTGAGACCAGCTCAGGCCTTGGCAGCCAGGTGTTGCATGGGCGGCATGGCATTTCTATGCTATCTTTGTTTTATGCTGTAATTGTGTATAATGAGAACTACTGTTGCTGCAGACTTTTCTTTTTTGTTCAGTTTCTTCATTACTCAGAGTCAAGTCTCAGCATAAGCAAGCGCTTTAATTGCACACCAAGCATTCTTAGGAACATCCAAGGGAGTTTAGGGGGCTTTGTTGGCGACAGCCCCTTTTTAGGGGAAGCACCGTCTGGTAACTGTCCCTTTTTAGGGGAAGTACCGAAGCCATCCCCTGGCCCAGTGAGCACTTTCATGCTACGCGAGCCGGTGCCGCGGGAGCCGTGGCAGGTGCTGGCGTGGATGTGGGGGAAAAAGGGACTCTCATCCACTGTTGGTGGGAGTGCCGACTGGTCCAGCCCTTTTTGGAAAACAATATCCAAAAATAGATATTGAGCTCCCATTTGATCCAGCAACAACACTCCTGGGAATATACCCGAGAGACCAAAAACACATAGCAGAAACACTATCTGTACTTCTTTATTCATCTCTGCGCTATTCACAATAGCTAGAATCTTGAAACAACCTAAATGCCTGAGAACAGAGGACTGGCTAAAGAAACTGTGGTACATCTACACTATGGAATACTATGCAGCTGTCAGAAAAGATGAAATTATGAAATTTACCTGCAAATGGATGGACATGGAGACTATCATGCTGAGTGAAATTAGTCAGAAGGAAAAGGACAGATATAGAATGACTGCATTCATTAATAGGATTTAAATAGATACCAGTGTTTTACTAAGTGTGGGAAATGGTAATGGCAGACTAAAACTCACCATTGAATATACACAAAGAGACTTAAGTGATAAACTCTAAATATCTTTAGGGTTAGTCACAATGTGTAAAAGAAGAGGGAGAGAGATGCAGAGACATAGAGAGAAAGAAAGGAAAGCGGGGCTACCTGCTATTGAGGCAGCCGGGGGATGGGTGGGGGGGGGTGGGGTACATTGGTGGTGGAAATGGGAAACTGGTGGAGGGATGGGTGCTGGAATACTGTATTACCAAGAAACTATTATGAACACCTTTGTAAATGTATGTCTCACGGTGGTATAATAAAATTTTTTAAAAGAAAATTCTGTGGACAAAACCATCATCACTATTGTTGTTTCCTGTCTTAGATGATTGTGAAATTGGATTCTGAAGAACCAGGAATGGAATAAATTGTGAAATAAATTGTGAATACAAAGATTCTGAGAACCATATTTGGCAGCAAAGGTACTTTGGCACCCAGGTGCAAGAGACATATCTGAGACCAGGCTTCCACTTCCCAGACACATACAGGAGAAAAGACAGGCAGACAAGAAGTCAATGAACAATTGGTTTATTATTTCCCTGTGGTAAGGGACCCCTTAGAAAACTATTTCAATGGCCTAAGAACGACTGACTGTCTTCAGAACAGCGTGAGATGGGCTCAAAGTCAGAAGGGGAGACTCTGAGAAGGATGGCATTTCTGGAGTCCAGTCTGGAGACCCTAACAGGACAGTCTGTTGTCTTCATTCCACTGGAGCAGGAACACAGGTGGGGCCCAGGATGGTGACACTGACCTAAGGTGCCTCTAAGTTGCTCTTCTTGGCTCAGATGACACTAACAGCAGCCTCCTGAGGACTGAGTGCTGCCCCCTCCACAGCAACTGGAGCCCCCTCCACAGCTGGAGCCCCCTCCACAGCAGCTAGAGCCTCCTCCACAGCTGGAGCCCCCTCCACAGCTGGAGCTGCCTCCACAGCAGCTGGAGCCCCCAGAGGGCTTGCAGCGACGGGATCTGCGGCGTCTGTGGCTCAGGCAGCAGCCCCCACCCCCAGAGCTGCAGCAGCCCCCACCCCCAGAGCTGCAGCAGCCCCCACCCCCCAGAGCTACAGCAGGACACGGGAGGGCATTTGGGGGGACACTTGGGGGACATTTAGGGGTCTGGCACTTGGGAGGGCACTTGGGGCACATTTGGGAGGTGGTTGGCACTGCTGCTGGCTCTGCTGGCAGGACATGCTGCTGGTCTGTGGTGGCAGGAGCTGAGGGGGAGACAGGAGCTGAGGGGGAGACAAACAGTCATGATTCCCAAGCATAAAAGACCATTTACTGTTTTCAGAATTCCTCCAGCCCTTTTCTCTTTCCTTCTTTCCTTCTTTCCTTTCTTTCTTTCTTTCTTTCTTTCTTTCTTTCTTTCTTTCTTTCTTTCTTTCTTTCTTTCTTTCTTTCTTTCTTTCTTTCTTTCTTTCTTTCTTTCTTTCTTTCTTTCTTTCTTTCTTTCTTTCTTTCTTTCTTTCTTTCTTTCTTTCTTTCTTTCTTTCTTTCTTTCTTTCTTTCTTTCTTTCTTTCTTTCTTTTCTTTTCTTTTTTTTTTTTTTGGGGGTCACACCCCACAATGCTCAGGGGTTTCTCCTGGCTCTGCTCTCAGGAATTACTCCTGGCAGTGCTCGGGGGATCATATGGGATGCCGGGGTTGAACCCGGCCAGCACTGGCCGGCCGTGTGCAAGGCAAACATCCTACCTGCTGGACTATCTCTCGCCCCCTTTCTTTCTTTTGAAAACCTTAACATTCAGAATGTGATCACCCTCTAATGATGTCCTTGTTCCCACTCATTAACTTGCAGACTCTTAAGTCAAACCTCATAGAGAAGGTTGTCAACAATTGTTTTTGTGTATATAGATAATGGATTTCCAATAACATGCTCTAAGTAAATAATAAGCTAATTAGCTCCAGTTCTTCCCTTCTAGTCTAAGATAAAATAAAATTGTGCCACCCATCAAAGCAACTTTTATGACTAAATGCTCCTTTCTGACATCAGCAAGCTTCACCTAGAAGAATCTCTAATGTATTTTGGTGTTTTGCAATATCCCACTTTTAAGGACAAAAACCTTGAAGTGAGTGTTTTCCAGAAAATAATATTCAAAATAAAGAGATATCATTTAAAAGGTATGAAGTTACTGCAGTTTCTCATCTTGAATAGTGTTAAGTTTCATAAAACAGGCCCTTCACTGTGACTCCTCTCTAGTGCTCTATCCTGGTCCTTTGCTGCTCTCCCTTCCAAACAGAGCCTGCATTCCAATGCATCCTGCAGTTCCCACTCCAGATTTCTGTGGGGATCTTCACAGTGCTTAGGTGGTCCTGCTTCTTCTTTTGTCAGTACTCACACCTCAGCATACGTTTCTCCAACTGGCTCTCATGCTATTTTCCTGACTACTTCTGCTATACAACCCTGTGAATTGACATTTATGAGCTAATTCTATAAAACCTGACAAAACCAGCAACTGAAAATAATTTGGCCACTAGCAGTCACCATTGTCTTAGTAGCTCCTGATCTCCCAGTCTTTCTCAACGTCCCCTTCCTCCTGCAGATATGTTAACCTCCCATCTTCTCCAGCCACAAGTCCAACCCCAAGTCACTGGTCTGTCTGCTTTATTCTGAACCCCAGCTGTGGAAGCCCTGCTCCAGGTTCCAAGACACTCACCAGGTACAAGTTGGGAGGTTCTAGCAGCACCTCAGGAAAGGAGCAGATAGAGAGGCTCTGTCTGGAGGCCCTTTTATCCTGTCCATGAGTTCTGCCCAGCATGTGAGACAGGGCATAAGCATGAAAGATTCTTCCACCCACATGGGTCTTGTGACAGCTGGTGACTGGATTCTGCCTTCTGCCTCCCTCCCCAGAAACTGGATAGACTTAACCTGCTTGGGTCACGAAATACAGACAGAAACAATTTAATTTAAGCAATCTGATTCATGTTCCTTGGAAGTTCCCACCTTAGAAAGCCTCCATCATAAACCCCATCACTTTCTTTCATTTTTTCGTGCAGATAAATGACACTGATGCAGCAACCTACATTGGACTCTATTTTAGATAGTTGGTTCCACACATTGTTCTTCAGCTGTTCAAACTTGAGTCACCCTGACATGTACTTGACACAATAAAAAAAAACTACAAAACGTTACTTCAGGAAATAAAAGACGACCTGAGGAAATGGAGACACATTCCTTGCTCATGGATTGGAAGGATTAACAATATCAAAATGGTAATACTCCCTAGAGCTTTATACAGATTCAATGCGGTCCCTATAAAGATACCCATGATGTTCTTCAAAGAAATTGAACAAACACTCCTGAAATTTGTATGGAATAATAAACCCCCACGAATAGCTAAAGCAATCCTTGGGAAAAAGAAGATGGGAGGTATCACTTTCCCCAACCTCAAACTCTACTACAAAGCAGTTGTAATTAAGACAGTGTGGTATTGGTATAGAGACAGACCCGCTAGACCTATGGAATAGAACTGAATATCCTGAAACACACTCTCAAATATGCAACACTTAATCTTCCATAAAGGAGCAAAAATATTAAGTGGAGCAAAGAAAGCCTCTTCAACAAATGGTGCTGGGAAAACTGGGGAGCTACATGTAAAAAAATGAACTTAGACTTCCTTCTAATGCCATGCACAAAAGTCAGATCAAAATGGATTCTAGATCTCAGCATCAGACATGAATCTATAAGGTACATCGAAGAAAACATAGGAGAAATGCTCTACGACATCAAAACGAAAAGTATCTTTAAAGACGACACACCACTGACCAAGCAAATGGAGGCAAAGATAAACAAATGGGATGATATAAAATTGAAAAGCTTCTGCACCTCAAAAGAAACGGTGACCAAGATACAAAGACAATCCACAGAGTGGGAAAGGATATTCACTCAATACCCATCTGACAAGGGGTTAATATCCAGGATATATCAGGCCCTGGTAGCCCTTCACAAGAAAAAAAAACAGCCAACCCTATCAAAAAATGGGGAGAAGAAATGAACAGAAGCTTCCAAAAAAGAAGAAATTCGAATGGCCAAAAGGCATATGAAAAAGTGTTCTTCGTCTTTAATCATCAGGGAGATGCAAATCAAAACAACAATGAGGTACCATCTCACCCCACAGAGACTGGCACACATCCAAAACAGCAAGAACTACCGGTGCTGGTGTTGATGTGGGGAAAAAGGGACTCTCAACCACTGTTGGTGGGAGTGCTGACTGGTCCAGCCCTGTTGGAAAACAATGTGGGCATTCCTACGAAAACTAGACATTGAGCTCCCATTTGATCCAGCAACAGCACTCCTGGGAATATACCCGAGAGACCGAAAAACACATAGCAGAAACACTATCTGTACTTCTTTATTCATCTCTGCGCTATTCACTATAGCTAGAATCTGGAAGCAACCTAAATGCCCAAGAACAGAGGACTGGCTGAAGAAACTGTGGTTCATCTACACTATGGAATACTATGCAGCTGTCAGAAAAGATGAAATTATGAAATTTACCTGCAAATGGATGGACATGGAGACTATCATGCTGAGTGAAATTAGTCAGAAGGAAAAGGACAGATATAGAATGACTGCATTTATAAATAGGACATCAATAGATACCAGTGTTTTACTAAATGTGTGAAATAGTAATGGCAGATTAAAAATCACCATTGAATATACACAAAGAGACTTAAGTGATAAACTCTAAATATCTGCAGGGCTAGCCACAATGTGTAAAATAAGAGGGAGAGAGATGCAGAGACAGAGAGAGACAGAGAGAGAAAGAGAGGAAACAGGGATACCTGCTGTTGAGGCAGCCTGGGGGTGGGGTGGGAGGGGGTGGGGTACATTGGTGGTGGAAAAGGGGCACTGGTGGAGGGATGGGTGCTGGAATGCTGTATTACCAAGAACCAATTGTGAACACCTTTGTAATTGTATGTCTCACGGTAGTATAATAAAAAATGTAAAACAATACTCATTTGGTACCAAAAACCTGCTCTAAACACAGACTAATTTCTGCATAGCATGGAGCATGGAATACAAACTAAGAATCATTTAGTCTGTTAAAATTTTCAGAAGAGGGAGCAGAGATAATACAGTGAGCATGGCACTTGCCTTACACAGAGCTGATCTGGGGTTGATTCCCAAAACCCCACATGGTCCTCTAACCCTGCCAGGAGGGCCTAAGCATAGAGCCAGGGTTAAGCACAGAACTGGGATTAAGTCCCTGAGCACCCATGGGAGTGGCCAATTTTTTAATTTAAGAAGAAAATTCATAAAAAGATAAATATTTCCTGATATATGAAAATTCAATTCAACATTACTATAATAGAATTCGGAAACCAGGCTAACTCCACCTCTGATTTTCTGTAATTTCACACAGTGGTAACCATGATTTGTTGGAACCAAGAACTCATGCTTTCAAGTTTATATCATTTGCTCTTTTGCCCTTTTCAAAACATTAACAAACAGAGGTTTATTCATACACACCCTAAAAGCAATCCTAGTTCTGCTGCCTGGTAGCTAGCTGTGAGTTATTTTAAGCTATATGATACATTCATTTTACCTCTTACAATTTAATGTGCAGATGGCTATGAAAAACAATCATTTAAGAATATTGTGAGCAGTTATGTGAAAACTTGCTGAACAACCTATAACATGGTACACACATTGGTTATAAAGTGCATGTATCTTAAATGAAGAAAAATAAATTACTAACCTAAATTTATATGTTTTATATCATGTTATCACTATGGTAGGTACAAATTAATTTCCTCATCTTCTCTTTCTTTTCTTTTTATGATCCTTTTATTTACTATTTATGGTTTCTAGTCCTTTAACTCTCTATTTATGGACCTTTGTCTGTGGAATTAGAGCCAGGAAGGACCTGTGTGAGGAGTAGATGGGCTCTGAGTTGTTCCACAGATGATATCAACAAATGGGGGTGTCTGCAGGCAACACTTGAAGCTGAATGTGGGACCTGAACTGCAGGACAGGAAATTCTGGAAGGTGGAAGGTAGAACCCCTCTGAGGATTCTTTTAACCTTTAATTCCTTTACCAGTGAGCACCTACTAGGGTATTACTATGTTCTTTGCTTTTAGGCTTTTCTGTTCCTGCATGTTCAGCAGAGATGCCATAAGACAGAAAGTCAATCTTTTTCTGCCTAAGAGATAACTAATAATTAATTAATCAGACAGTGTAGTAAAACCATTTGAAGTGTGAAAACAAACCACTCTCTTTTTCTCAATAATGACAAATATTGAGATGGGGGAGGCTCTAAAATTCCCCAAGTGGATCACTTGATCACTTGACTTCCCATAGATCATCGATTACTCAGTGGGCACCAGTAACATCTCAATATGTCCTGGCACATATGAGATAGCCCAAGGGGCATCTGCCCTCTCCATGAATGTAAAGAGCCTCAAACCATTCCATCAAGTCATGGGAATGAGGTCTATAATTGTTACTGGCATTTGGCATGTCAGATAGGACACAGGTAGCTTGCCAGGCTCTGCCGTGAGGGTGGGATATTCTTGTAGTCATCTCAAAACTCTAGCAATTATGATTATGATGCATAATATGGTTATAATGAACCGCGTGGCGCAAGGCTGCGCGAGCAGGCTGTGATCAGCTCTTCTGCTGGGTGGAGTTCTGACGAGAGGGGAGTCAGATGTGGAAAATGGCAGCCCTCCTGGTGTAGGGGTTTCTCTGGCTTCTTGCAAGGCTCTGATGGAGCAGCAGGCCAGGAATAGAACCCACCATCCCTCCTGGACGCCTTGTGATCAGCTGGGCACAGGGGAGAGCAAGTAGCAGCTCTGCCATGTGTGTGTGAGTCTCTGGATCAGCATACCTGGGCCGGGCTTGGAAAAACTGCTGCAGGGTGGGTCAGTGATGAGCCAGGCTATGATCAGCTCTTCTGGGATGGCAGATTCTAGCCCTGGCCCACCACCCCAGTAGAGCCTCGCAAGAAGCAGAGGAACCCCTACACCATGAGGCCCGCCATTTTTTCACATCCGGACTCCTCTCTCATCAGAACTCAACCCAGCAGAAGAGCTGATCACAGCCCGGCTTGTCACCGACACACCCTGCAGCAGTTTTTCCAAGCCTGACCCAGGTATGCTGATCCAGAGACTCACACACATAGGGCAGAGTTTCTACTTGCTCTCCCTGTGCCCAGCTGATCACGAGGCATCCAGGAAGGATGGCGGGTTCTAGCTCTGGCCCGCCACCCCAGCAGAGCCTCGCAAAAAAGCCAGAGAAACCCCACACCATGAGGGCAGCCATTTTCCACATCTGGACTCCCCTCTCGTCAGAACTCCACCCCAAGTGGAATATAACAAATTAACATGTCAAAAGGGAAGAAGACAGGTTACATGTATAAAACATAAATAGGTCTATGTTTATATTTATTATTTAAGACATAAAAAGGGCTGTGTTTATGTGGGTGTATAATACAGAAAGTAAATGTGACTTTTACATAAACATAAACTCATCAATGATTTGAGGGATGTGTGTGTGTGTGTGTATGTGTATGTCTCTCTGTGTGTGTATGTCTGTGTTGTTTGTGTAAGTACCTTTTGGTAGTTTCTCTGATAGCAGAATTGCTGTTTTTCCCCTCCGTTTCATCTTCATTGACAGTCCTCTGGAAATAACTATCTATATTCACTATGATCTATGACCAAACCCATTGATTGTCAAGGACTGTGTCAGGGTTTGCTTTTGTCCTAGACTAAATTATTTAAAACAAGGCAAACACCCTACTCACTGTACTATAGCTGTACAAACACCCTACTAGCTGTACTATCAAATAATACTATCGCTGTACTATTTAATCATTTAAAATGATTAAATGTTTAATCATTTAAACATTTTTTAATCTAATGTGCTCCTCTTGTCACAATTTCTTAGCAAATAATATTACCACCATTAATCTGCTCAAGAACCCTCTATGAGTCAGGAAAAATAATAAAGGGTTCCACATGTGCTCAAAAAACTCACTTTTCCTCATAGCAGCAATTCCTTTGCTGTATACATCTCTCAACATGAAATTTCATGTGAAACCCTCAAGGTCTACAAGTTATTGCTTATTTCACTTTTTGTGGCTTATCTCTGACATGAGTTAGTAATTCTTAAAAACAGAGTCTGAATTTGATGTCTGTATCTCACTTCAGTCTCCAGAGCAAAGAAATCAGATCATGATTTCATAGCATTGAGCATTGAGAAATAGCCATTCCATATGACAAGAAATAGCCACAGAAGTGACTGACACCAAGACATGCACAATGTCAAGTGTGGGCCATCTCATACCATAGAGATCTGCCTCTACATTGCTCAAGATCCTTTGCACTTAACATTGTTCCAGAGGCATTGCCTACGGAAGGAAGTTCAGGATGTGGATTCCATGATTCACCACAAGTACTGATGGTTGCTTCCGGGTACAATGTTGATGCTATTCAATCATGCCTATAGTCAGGACAAATTCTGGTTACTTATAGCCTTGGCTGGGGATAGTAGACAAATCAGCATCAGGGTTGTGATATCACGTGGATTCTTTTCTAAATCCTGTTACTACAATAAAAAAAAACAATTTTATTTTTTTGTTCTAGGCCACATCTGATAGTTCTCAAGCTTTCTGTTCATGGATTGCTCCTTGCAGGTTTCAACCTATCATACAGTGTGCTCAGATCAAAGCAAAATTAACAACATGCAAGCTATCTGCTGCACTGGCCCTTGCAGTACAAAATAATTTTTTGTTTGTTTGGAGACCACACCTGGCAGTGCTCAGGACTTATTCCTGGCTCTTTGCTCAGGGATCACTCTTGGAGGTACTTGGGGGGGAACCAAACGAGGTGTCAGGGATTGAAAACTGGTGTGCTGCATGCCATGCAAGCATTCTGCCTTCTTCACTATCTTTTTGGCTCAGCAATGCAAAAGTCTTAAATAAAACAAATGCTTATTGCAAGGGATTTATCTTCTGAGATCTCCCACCATTGTCCACCAGACTAGCAAATTGTGTCTTCTCACAATCTCAGGGAATTCGAGGAAATTGCTAAGATCCATGGAAAGTCATTAAAATGTGGAGATTTCATGGATTCCTGCATTTTCTTGTCCCTTTCAGAGATAGGAACTTGTACATAAACAACTTAATTAGTTTTTTTTTTTTTTAATCTCCTTGAAAATTTGTCTACATTAGAATTCCACAACAAACATACAAAAATATGACAAAAGAAGAGTATTCACTAGGAAAATTGACCTCTAATTTGTTAGGACTCAAGTAAACCAACTCCCAACTGAATATGAATAATAATAAGCACTTTCAGGTAAAATCAAGTGTTGATATGAAAATATATTCATTATAATGAATATATCACAAATTATTTTACAATAAGAAAGCATGTTTACATGAGTTTGTCAAATAAGGAGCAGTTAATTTGAAAATAAGTACATAGACTATGGCTGCATGTCTCAACCTTTATCCTGTTATGAACCATTTTCATTCTTTTCTCCCTCACTGTGTCCTACCTCCTGTACTACAGTTGCCCACTAGTGTCAAGCATGGACCCCCATTTATGCAAATTTTATCTATAAACCCTTTGGAAGATCCTGGGATCTTACAGGGGGGATAAATACCTTGTTTAGAAATGCTAAAGGCTTTAAGGTAATATAAGCATAAAAAATTCATGAGGATATTTAAACTGATAATTCAGAGGATTTAATTTCCCCTTGAAGGGATGAAATTCAGGAATAAAAAAATGAAATTACTTTTATGTATTATTCTTGGTAGAAGGGAATAAAATAGCAATTAGATTTATTCTAAAGTACAAATTACAAGAATATTTTAAAGTAATAACTTAAAATTTAATGTTTTAATGCTGAATAAATATCATTTAGTGACCAAGGATGTATCTGAAGCATTAGAGAACTTGCTTGGAAATAGTAAGGCACTGGGCTTGATTCCCAGACTTAGAAAATCATTGATTAATAAATGTTTAAAAAAAGGTTCATGTAGTGTTTTAGCTTTCATTTTGTTTTCTTAAATAATCTTTTGAACTTAATTATTTATTTTAATGAGATTAGTTACGTCACCTGTATCACCTGTCTTCCCTTTGTTCATCGATTTGCTCGAGTGGGTGCCAGTAATGACTCCATTCGTTGGGAATGAGGTCCATTATTATTACTGTTTTTGGCATATCGGATATACCACGGGTAGCTTGCCAGGCTCTGCCGTGGCATTGGGTTCATCCCTGGGGACCCAGTCTTTTTCTGTCAGACCATCAACCATCCAGGACCCGGGGGCAGAGTCCTGAGGGGTGTAGACAAACCTGTCTCCTGTCTGCCACCTGCTGACGCAGCCAGGCACTGCAGCCACACCTGCAACACCTTGAGGTAGTTACATCAAGGATTTTTAATTAAGTCAACAATATAGTACATGGGTTAAGAAACTCGCCTTATATGCAGTGGTCCATGGCTCAATCCCCTGCACCACTTGTCTCCTTTGCACTAACAGGTGTGATCCCTGAGCACAAACCCAGGAAGAAGTCCTGAGCACAGCAAGCTGTGGCCCAAACCCTCCCTCCTATGGTTAATTAACATTGTTCAGTTTCTTTAATACATAATTATTTTCTGCCTAGAATTAAATTTATTTTGTGACAAAAATAAGAAACTTATCTTCTTGATACACCAAAATATCATTTTCTTAGGTAATGCAAATTTCTTACAACTTTGTCTACTCTAATTTCTTTTTCTAATGACCTATGTCACTCAATCCACGCCCTCACGTGGCATGGTCCTAGTGAGTTTCCCATTATATTCCTTCTGTACAGCTGCCTCACTTCCCCCTTTAATAAATACACCAGTCAGACTGGTGTATTTATTACTGACCTCATTTTAGACTGATTTCCTCTATAACGACCCTGTTCCCAAATTAAGTCGTAATTGGGAGTGTTATTTTCCACATCCGGACTCCCCCTCTCATCAGAACTCCACCCAACAGAAGAGCTGATAACAGCCCGGCTCATGGAGACCCACCCTGCAGCAGTCTTTTTTCAAGTCAGGCCCAGGTATGCTGATCCAGAAACTCACAGACGTGGGACAGAGCTGGTACTGGCTCTTTCTGTGCCCAGCTGCTCACGAGGCACCCAGGAGAGAAGGCGGGCTCTAGCCCTGGCCTGCCACCCCAGCAGAGCCTTGCAAGAAGCCAGACGACCCCCACTCCATGAGGGCAGCCATTTTCCACATCCAGACTTCCCTCTCGTCAGGACTCCACCCAGTAGAAGAGCTGATCACAGCCCAGCTCACGCAGCCACATGTGGCCGCACAGTTCATCAATAAATGCTGGAAATCAGAGGTGACAAAAGAATATGCCACCTGCATGGAAGAGCCTGGCAAGCTACCCATGTTGTATTTGATATGCCAAATACCAGTAACAATTATAGACTTCATTCCCATGACCTGATGAAATGGTTTGAGGCTCTGTATGTTCCTGGAGCAGGCAGATGCCCTTGGGCTCTACTTGCATGAGACAGGACTTATGGAGATGATACTGATACCAGCTCGAGAAAATCAATGATGAACTGATGAACGGGAAGACAGTGATACACAATGACCTATGTGGTCACTTAAGCTTCTTCAAATTCTTTGGCACAAAAAAGTATTTTTGGCTACTCATTTGGTCTATGCCTAACTATGCTCCCAGGCCAAAATAATTTCATTGCATTTTTGTGTGATATTCATAAAGACCTGCAAACCATCCTATCAACCATAGAATTTGTAGAGATGAGAGTTTATTCCAGATTTGAGAGAAACTAGGAAGGGAAGCAGTTTTCTCAGAGTTCTCAGGAGCTGTAGTGTATCTTGCACTTGTTTTTTCTCTCTTTTCATTTTTAAAAATATTTTATTATACCATTGTGAGATATACAGTTACAAAATGTTCATGTTTGGGTTTTGGGTATACAGTGTTCCAGCACCCATCCTCCACCAGTGCCCATTTCCCACCACCAATGTCCCCAATTCCCTCCACCCTCCCCTAGACTGCCTCTATGGCGATTCTTTATTTCTTTTCTCTCTCTTTCTCTCTTTCTTCTCTTACAATATATACATTTAGAGGTTATCATGTCTATCTTTTTGCCTATATTTAATATTAAGTTCTAGGACGGTATCACTTTCGACAATTATTAGCACATTCTTCCCTTCTCTGTCTTATCTAACCTCTGACTCACATGTTTGTGGTAGATTCCACCTTTGACAAAATCTCCTGATCCATGTTTTGCCTGACCCTGGATATTGGTATCATACTATATATACATATATATACATATATATATATACATATATATGTATGTATATATGTATATATATCATACTATATATATTATACTATATATACATATATAGAATGATATATATAGCATGATATATATTTATATCATGCAAATAAATGCAGATAAATGGTACTCATCAATACACTAGCTCGGCTCTTCGCATGCTACCTGTCCAAATGCAAGGTGCCCTCCCAATGGAAAACTAGCAGGACAGTTCTACTGTTCACGAAGGGAGACATTCACGACATCGACAACTATCGCCCCATCTGCCTGTTGTCCGTCAGCTACAAGCTGTTTACACGAGTCATCCTGAACAGGATTGGCAGAACACTAGATGAAGGACAACCATACGAGCAAGCTGGCTTCCGGAAAGGATTCAGCACAATGGACCATATCCACACAGTAACCAAGCTCATTGAGGTTTGTAGGGAGTACAAGATGCCGCTCTGTCTCACGTTCATTGATTTACAGAAAGCCTTTGATTCTGTGGAGACTGAAGCAGTCATCGAAACCCTGGCCAAACAGGGTGTTCAAACCCAATACATCAAGATTTTTTCGTTAGCTGTATTACAGATTCACCACCAGGATCTCACCATTCTACAAAGAAGTGATCATTGATGTCAAAAGAGGGGTTCAACAGGGTGATACCATTTCACCAAAAACTTTTCTCGGGCGCCACCCTAGAGAACATCATGCAACAATTAGAATGGGAAGGAATGGGAGTGAAGATAGATGGTCGGCAACTACACCACCTCCGCTTCACTGATGACATCGTTCTAATAACACCAAACATTAGCCAAGCGGCACAAATGCTGGCTGACTTCGACCGAGAATGTGGAAAGATAGGTCTACAGCTGAATCTGAAGAAAACTATGTTTATGAAAAATGAACTAGTTCCTGAGGCCCCATTCACTCTCAATGGGACAAACATCTCTGAATGCAGCAGTTATGTGTACCTAGGTCGAGAAGTCAACATGATGAACAACCTAAAAACTGAGCTGCGCAGGAGGAAGATAGCGGCATGGAATGCCTTCAAAGGTATCTAAGAAATAGCTAAAAAGGACAAAGTACCTCCGGCTCAGGGCACATCTCTTCGACTCCACCATTCTCCCTGCATTAACATATGCCTCAGAGACCTGGACCCTACAAAAGCATGTTGAGAATGCTATTCTGGTCTCCCAGAGAGGAATCGAAAGAGCTTTGCTTGGAATATCACGCCTCACTCAAGTGAGAGAAGGAATCTGTCGTTCTGACCTCCATTGCTATTCCAGAATCAGGGACGCTGTCTCATTTGCCAAGGCATCGAAAACCAGATGGGCTGGACATGTAATGCGATTTGGATATGACCGCTGGACTAGAGCTGTTATCGATTGGATCCCACAGGAAGTCAAAAGATCACATGACCGCCCACCCACAAGATGGTCAGACTTCCTTGTCAAGACCCTGAAGGAATGGTTTGAGGCTCTTCATATTTCTGAATCAACCAGATGCCATTGGGCTGCATTGGCACGTGATAGGGTCTAATGGAAATGTTACAGGCGCTCGCTTGAGCAAATTGATGAATAACGGGATTCAAGTGATCAAGTGAAATAAAA